>OZ024828.1:79680032-79835032 GCA_964016985.1 Anodontia alba
CTGGTCACTAGTGACCAGCCTTTATAGTCATAATATTATTCTGTTTTTTTTTTTGTTTTTTTTTTTGTTTTGTTTTTTTTTGTTGTTTTTTTTTTAATTATTTTAGTGGATCACACAGGATTATAAAAAAATAAATATTTAGTCACTGGATACTAGAGTCAGTCTAAGGTTCAGACAAGAGGACTAATATTATTACTACAACGACTGGCAACTACATAAAGATGCTAGACACGTTAGACATCGGAATATATTTACCCCATTTACGTTGAGTGGACTCTTCTATCACATCTCTTTGGACCGGTCTATTTCCAACAGTAGATTATCTGGTTAGTTCTTAATATTACTATGTTTTATAAAAGTTCCTGCATTTAATGCAAACAGTGTAGACCCTGATCAGACGCCGCATTGTCAATGACCCTCTTAGGGGTCCACAGACTAAAATGGGTAAAATATTTTGCAATAAGAGAGAAATTCGCAATATAATGGCCCAAAACATTTTCTATAGTTAATCAACCAAGCCTGTTTTAAGACAAAACATGCCCATAGCTGACCTATAAGTGTCTAACCCAACAACAATCTCCTTCTAGATATATACAGATGTTGCAGCTAAAAATGTTTACCCAGCAGAGACTGCTTGAACATTTGTGGACACCCAAACGCACATTGCTTCTATAAGTGAGAGAAAAAAAGTTGAGACAAAAAATAATTTGGAGTACATACCCAGCAGACACACAACATAGAAACAACGTCGATTCAACGTTGATTCAACGTCAAGACGTTGAATCAACGTTGATTCGACATTGTTTTAATGTTGTGTGTCTGCTGGGTAAACAATATATGATAAAATGTATGAAGATAATTATAGATCCACCAAATTTAAAGCTGTCGCTTGAAATTTGTCGTTTACATTATACGTCCACTGTACCATTTTGGCATGACAGTCGAAAAATCCTACGTTTCTAGTGAGGCAACTTATCGCTCATCTTTACACTTAATACCTGTTAACACAGTAAACGAATACTTATAAGTATTATATATAAAAGATCAAAGCGACAGGTCAGTTTGGCCGGCCTGTACAGTATCTGAGTGCAGGTGAAATTATCTGTACTGTCAGCCGCTTTAACAATAAGAAAGACAACTCTTACAAATTTTAATTAAGAACCAGGAACCAGGAAAAAAAAAAGTGGGTGGATTATTGACTTTTATATAAAAAGCTGTTTAGAAAAAGTGCACAAGAGTCGTCACGCATATGGGAATGGAACTTAATGTTTACCGACCATTTCGACACACAGCGAATCCTGATATTTCATTACAAATCATGGGAATCCCGAGATACGTCATGCTCAGTAAAAACATCTAACGTTTGCAACTCAGACTCTGGGCTCTTTTCTTCAGACGACAAACTGATATTTTTCGAATTTCCCTAGAAAAAAAAGGCTTCAATATTTCATGCAAATAGACGAGTTGCATGAAATGTCAAAGCCTATTTTCAGAAAAAATGCCGTTTGCTGAAATTTTACACAGCATGCTAAGCTTTTTTTAAAATGAGAAATATGTGTGACTAAGGTATATCGATTTGTGGATATGCAAATTTGATATATTTAAAACACACAAAAATATACGTTGTAGTTCCTCATTAGAGGCGGTTCTAATTGGTGAATACAAGAAACGTCACCTGGATGGACCACGGTGTCCGTCTTATCTGGAACTATAAACGGGTGTCTATTAATAGTAATGCGTCAGGCGTATAATGAAAAAAAAAAAAAAAAAAAAATGTTTCACAGTAATGTGACTGAAATGGGAAGGATAAGTGTGTTGACTTTTACTTCATATAAATACTCACTGTCAAGTATTAATGTCGTTCAATACCATACAGTATAGGCTTTCAAGAAGTAAAAAAAAGTGCTATTGTGAAGGAGAAAATTTCGGCACAGAACATACAGAAAAAGGTAGGGGCATTTTGGTTTTAAAGCACCGAGACATCAATTTTATTTTTTTTTATTCAAGATTTTGTTTATTATCATTTCAGTTCTTGAACCAATGCTGTATGATCGTAAACATATTCTGAATTTTATCATCAACACGAAACTTTATCACTTTATAAATGTATGATAGCGCAGAGACTTTGGATCAGTAGAGAGTTTATGGTACGATTTGGACCCCGTGTATCCATGGATTGTACATCTTGTGAACACTGGAATTTAAGGGGACTGGATACACTTGAGTAGATTCCCCGCCATTTCCGCCAAGGCTGACAACTTTTTTTTTACTTCCTGCTTGCTTTACTGCATACCAAGCCACGTGGGGGCGGGGTACGGGTCTACCCTATAAGCAACGTTGTTTTTTTCTCAGGAGGGGACAAAGGCAGTTTTGACAGAGAAGTCGCACTTTCGGTTTATATCGTGAATAAAATACCACGCTAGGGTCTTGAACTTTTAGATACGGTTGGTTGCCCATGCAAATTTAGCTGACCCCTGTTAATTTTCCTTTTCCATTCGAATCGTACTTGCAGAGTAATGTCCCTTTAAAAATAAATTACCGTATTTACCCATAGTATTAGGATATAATTTTGTCTGAGCAAACAGTGTAGAGCCAGATCAGACGCCGCATAACGCGGCGTCTGATCAGGATCTACACTGTTTGCCATTCTTCAAAACGGTTATCAGACAAAGCAGCTGGTGTAATGGGATTCTTCAAATTTTAGGACGTTTAATATGGCCGAATATTTATGATAAATACAACATAACCTTGTTAACGCGATTTCGGATAGTTTTAATATTTGGCACACTGATTTGAGCCGACGTGTATCTTAAAATAGAATAGAATAGAATAGAATAGAATAGATGGAATTTATTTCAAATTTCCAGGAAACTTTTGCCCATTTTACAAGGTGTTCTGGAGACCCCCAAAAGAGTAATTAGCAAACAGTGTAGACCTACATCAGACGCCATAGATTGCGGCGTCTGATTAGGTCTCCTGTCTTTGCAAATAGTTTAGCCATTTTCTATAAGAATATCTAAATCACATATCCTGACATATACCTAAAATTGAATGTCGATTATTATTCAGTCTAAAATAGCTCTATACGATAGCATATGACAGCGTGAATAAGAATTTATATATGATCAAACTTCTACTTCAAACCAAACGCCATCGTAGTTTCGTGTATATAATTATATATTTATGATTATATAATTATGGGGAGAAGGTAATATCTAACAAGGTATGGAAATAAACATAGCAGAACGGCGCACAAGCTATAACTTGCCGAACTATCCCCAGTGCCCTGCAAACACGTCTGCAACGTCATGACGTTGCAGCGACGTTGTAACGACGTTGTAACCACATTGTGTGTTTGCTGGGGACATAATATATTCAAATTCAAAGACTGAAGAGTTTGGTTTTGATGATTAGGGGCGAAAGTGTGAAGTTCTATTTGTCTTGTTTGCCCATTTTTCTATTTCTTTTATTTGTATTTGTCCATTTACTTTAAATTCTGAAACACTTGAACTCTTTACCACACTTGTCCTAAACTTCGAACAGATTTATTCTACTACCTGCTGATGTGTTTTAAAAACAACACTGAGTGAGCGGCAAACAGTGTATACCCTGATCAGACACAGCTTTCTGGGGCGCCTGTTTGCTCAGGCCCGTCTGTCTGTCAGAAAACATAGGATTAAAACGGTAGATGTAATTATGTTCCCGACTTCGAAGAAGTTGGAGGGGCATTTTGCTTCTGGGTCGTTCGTCCGTACGTCCTTTTGTCCGTTCTTTCGTCCATCCATTCGTCACGCTTTTTGATGTACAACATAACTTTAGAAACGTGCATGCTATTGTTTTCTTATATGGATTCCTCAACAAGTTGTTTTTTTCTCGACAGGATGCCACTTTCCTGAGTTCTGTCTCTTTGAAAAATATGGATGAACTCTTGTCAGCATAATATCTCAAAATCCATTTAAGAATGAGCCTTGAAACTTGATGAATAGATTAGAAGTGATGAGTAGACGATCTGATTAACTTTTGAATAAATTTGGAAAAATACTTCATGAGTTATAGCCCTTTGTAATTTTGGGCATTTTACCTTGTCAGCACAATATCTCACAAACTGTTAGAGCTAGAGCCTTGAAACTTGGTGAATTGATTGGTAATGATAAGTAGATGACTTGATTAAATTTTGAATAAATTATAAAAAAATATTTCATGAATAATGGCCCATTGTAAATTAGGACATTTTTACCTTGTCAGCAAAATATCTCAAAAATCAATGGAGCTAGAGCCTTGAAACTTGGTGAATATAGATAGGCAATGATCAGTAGACGACCTGATTAACTCTTGAATAAATTCTGAAAAAAATTACCTTGTCAGCAAAATAACTAAAAAAATGTTTGGAGCTAGAGCTTCATAACTTCATGAATAGATTGGTAATGATGATAACATGACCTTATTAACCTTTGAATAAATTCTGTAAAAAATACTTCACGAGTAATGGCCCTTTGTAAATTGGGGCATTTTTACTTGGTCAGCAAAAAATCCGCTGGAGCTAGCGCCTTGATATTGTACGATTTGATTGCTAGTTATAAGTAGATTACATGCTTGACTTCTGAATTGATTCTGAAAAATGCTTCATGAGTTCTGGCCCTTTATAAATTTGGACATTTTTACCTTGTCAGCAAAATATCTCAAAATCTAATGAGCTAGAGCCTTGAAACGTTATGAATAGATTGGTAATGATCAGTAGATGACCTGATTAACTTTTGAATAAATTCTGAAAAATACTTCCTGAGTAATGGACCTTTGTAAATTTGGGCATTTTTACCTTGTCAGCAAAATATCTCAAAAACTGTTGAAGCTTCAGCCTCAGAACTTAATGAATAGATTGGTAATTATGAGGAGATGACCTCATTTTACAGGGTTGCCATAATCAGGGAAAAGTCAAGGAATTTTTTCTTGTTATATTATCTTTAGAGCTAGCATATGGTTGGGGGCACAGTGTTTTACAAACACAATTTCTTATCATTTCTAGTTCTAGTTTGAAATGGCGACCAGTGGTCATGAGGACCAAGGTGAGCTGGCTAGACCCATCAAGGAGAATGGTATCTATAGTAACCCCTTTGATACTTGGAAATTCTTTGGACGCTTGGATGTGTTGAAATGGACAAGTAGCTCCCTCAAAGATAACAGCGGGATACCCTGGGGTAATCCAGAGGTAGGGCAATGTACCATAGGCGGCGCAATGTCAGAAATCTTACCGCCTGTCATGTGCGCCCAGCGAAGATTCAGATCAGCCTGCGCATTCGCGCAGTCTGATCAGAATCTTCACTGGGCGCTTTTTGGATATCCAAGGATACAAAGTTTTTTCATGCGGACAACAAAGACTGTAGACTGGCTCCAGTCGTTTCTGCAATTGTTTTTGATCATTCTTTATCATTTCCTGTAGCCGTATTTGTCTCTTTAATCCCGTTTCACTGTTTTACTACAGAAACGACTCTAATCTTTTCAGTGGCACTAAGGCACATAACTTATCAAATCATTATAATCTGTTCTAGATTGTATACCTTTGAAAAGTAAAAAAAGAAAATAATAGAAAAGAAAGTCTGGAGACAGATTACGAAGACTGATGAGCGGCTCATAAAATTTTGTTATATAAGTATGTTTAAGCTATAATATGGACAAGCTTTCGGGCATACGCGGACAAAGATTGCCCAGATTAATATACGCATGCGCACATTCTGGTCAGACCCTTTGCATCGCTTACAGAATCGTATGAAATTGTAGAACATACCAATGTAAGCTCATCAGGCTGAATAAATGAAACGTTGATCTGTAACTTTCATACTTCCAGATAAGATTTTTATTTTAACAGGAAAATATGTTGTGGGTCCTCTTTAGGAAGGGGGTGGGGGCATGTTAGTATTTCTTCTGTTTTGGCACTCACTGCCTCACTGCCATTCGCTTTTCCACTCATCGTCATCTATTTCCTCTCCTCAGATAACTCTTAAATCCCCTTTCAATGATTGTTATCTCCCTTAAACGTATATGGATAAATTTATCTTCCTTGAAAGTCTATCATTACCCCATAACAACACAGGCAATAAGATACACACACAGTTTTTACGTTCAGTTTTCTGATTTCAGGAACTAGAAAGAAATCTACCAAAATATACACCAGATTTTGAGAAACTACAGAATCATGGTGTCCAAGTCATGTGGATCGGGCATGCTTCGGTGCTCGTAAAGGTCGATGGTATTACAGTGCTGACTGACCCGGTGTTCAGTTCAAGACGTACTTTGTTTCGGCCCTCCGGCAACAAGCGGTACAGGGATCCTCCGTGCGCAATAAATGGTGCGTTTTTGGTATACTTACAACTCAGCAAGCTTACTTATTTAGCGCATTTTGATTGGTCGAGAACACTTTGTAAACGAACTTAATACCTCGATAAATCCACTGAACAGGAATACTGGAACTGTTTTCTGCATGCAAAACTTCTTAAATGAGATATTTTACCCAGAGTTGCAATGTACATGAACCAGCGCATGGCAAAACCTACAAAATGGCGTGTGCGCCCAGCGAGCCTCAGCTCAGCCTGGGCATCCGCCCAGTCTGATCAGAATCTTCGCTGTCCGCACGACGAAAGTTTGGGTCCTTAGCTACCTATTGAGCGCAAAGCGAAGACTCTGATCAGACTGGGCGGATGCCCAGGCTGATCTGAGTCTTCGCTGGGCACATATGCCATTTCGTAGGTTTTGTCATGCGCTGGCTCAAATATTATTGTTAGAATTATTATAGGAAATAATTCTATTTTTGTGGATTTTGTCGATGTGTAAACCTGACGAATCACTCACAAACTGGACAAAGTCAGAGTGATTCGCTAGATTTCACACCTCGATAAAATTCACAAAAATAATAATTTATTCCTTATAAGTTTAATTTTGTCATCAAAATGTTACAAATGGTGCCAAAAATTCAGTCTTTTGTGATGACGGACGGAAAATAGATCCGGCTGATATGGGCTGTATGGTGTCTCAATCATTGGATCTTGTTAACCAGTACAGGGGATGTCTCTTCCTGCACAGGGACCCTCCACTCAACTCCACGATCTGAAGGACGTGCTCTGTATTAACATCATTGTGCCAATAATGCTAATGGAGCGGGTTCGGACCCAGAAACTATCTCACTTCCGAGTGGGGATCGAACCCTGGACCTCTAACACCAGTGGCCAGTGCACTAACATCGACACTGCCACACTTCTCTTACATGTATACATTGTAAGTCCCGACGGTACATTTCACAGGGCCCTATGTTCTGTGATTCTGACACTTTCTGGATATTTACTGTATTAACCAAGTGTAGACTCAGTAGACTCCCCACACTATATATTGGAAGAGTCCAATTTCAATTTTAGGTACCTCCAGCTATGAGGTTTAGATATTCCAAGAAAAAACATGGCTAAACTATTTGCAAACAGTGGAGACTCTGATCAGACGCCGCGTTCTGCGGCGTCTGATTTGGGTCTACACTGTTTACCAATTACCCTTCTAGGGATATCCAGACGACAATTGGTAAATATGCATACATCCAGATAAGATGTGCATCCAGATATTTTCTCTTATTTCTCCACGAAAACGTATGTGTACCCATGATGAGTACCCACAACATATGTTTTTGTGGAGAAACAAGAAAATTATCTATGCTTTTCAGTTGAAAAAAAAAGCATTAAGCTTTGAATATGTGATTTCAGATCTACCGCACATCGACGCAGTTGTAATCAGTCATAACCATTACGACCACCTGGACCAAAGCTCTGTGGAAGATCTCAATAAAAGATTCGGTCCCAGTTTAAGCTGGTATGTAGCAGAGGGACAAGCCCAGTGGATGAAGGATAGGGGATGTAAGACAGTTGTGGAGTTAAGTTGGTGGGACGAGAATCGCCTTCTTAAAAATGGCAAAGAATTTGTCTTTGCTTGCACTCCATCACAACACTGGACTCAGAGAGGACTACTGGACAGAAATAAGGTGGGGTTGGTAGAGTTTTCATAAACATTATTGCATAAAAAAACAGTGTCGCACGTTATTAACAGCCGTGCATAAACCGGTGAAAAGCCGTGTATTAACAAGGCAATTCACGCGCTGTTACTGCACGGCTATGAAACTTACAATATGCTCGTACCGGGGCTACAGAATTGCTGCCGTCACGAGATGTGTACAGCCCTGCCCTAGAACGAGCATAGTCCGTGGAAATAGCGTTCGCGCGACATCGGGGAAAAGGCGAAACAAAATAGTGCAAGAAATAACGCGAAATGTAGCAAATGTTTTCAGTTTTATGCAATAATAGCGATCGAATATGGTTTTTCAATGTATTAACATTCGCCAGGTCCCTTGGGAGGTGTTGAAAACCGCGGCCTTCGGCCTCGGTTTTCAACACCTCCCACGGAACCTGGCGAATGTTAATGCATGAAAAAAACATGTTTGATCCCTTTATTGAAGGAAAACAGTGGCACAGAAATCATTGTAAGGACCACATTAGAAAAAAGTAGAAATTGTGCTATCATTTGTATTACTCTAGAGAATCAATACTTTCTTGCTTTATCTGGGGCTATGTGTATACAAATGAATCTGTTTTCGAGTGCACAGGCTTATTGGCTGATGCTCTGGCTCTGGTCGGGCCCATCGGAGTCCAACTGTTAGTTTTCTTTTGCTTCAGCATTTCATTTATTTCTTGCTGTCGAGTCATCATCGTTGTTTCATCTCTGTATTCGTTTGATTTTTAGGCACTCGGAGATGTTGCACTAATGAGCTAGAAACCCTTCCCGCGGACTTAAATGTCTTGTGTATACCACGGCAAAGCTATGGGCGAGGGTTGTTGCCACGTAAAATCTATTTAAGCCCCCCCCCCCCACCCTACCACCCAGTAAGGGTTTTTACTGACTGTTCCAAGGCGTTGCTTCTGCTGTGGTTTACTATTTCTGTCATTGTATGTCTTTGCATGTATGTCCAGGTGAAATTTTTTATTTTAGATAGCCGTTTGGCCAATTATTTGGGACAGAAACTGTCATTTTGGCTTTCTGCTTGTAGTGTTTTGATTGTAGTGCCGTTGCTTTAAGTGCGTCCTTCTTTCCCGTTGATGTATTGAATGGAAGGTGTTAGGTAATTGTATCGATTCCTGATCACTGCCTTCCTTTCTATTTATTAATTATATACAAATTAATGAAATACAGAAAAAATATTAGTTAAAGTGATATTTTTATAAGTGAAACATATATAAATATTTTCAGGTGTGAAATATAACTTTGAGGAACTACTTTTTTGTTACATTTAATGTTTAAATTTTGTTTCCATATTTTTATGATTATTTTGTCTATAACTACATTTTTTAATATATTGAAGAAAACTAGGCAGCATTTCTTTCCCCTAGTAAAGACACTGGTATTTTGAAACAGCGAACTACTTTGTTTGGCACAGCGATCTTCCAACCGTAATGCGGCTTTCATATTTCATTGCCAATGGACAAAACTGCGCATCAAATTTTCTTTGGCAGAATGTAAGATTCTCAGCTAGTATGTAATAATTTTTTTTTGTCCTGACTATACCTTTGTTTCATCAAATGTTGTGAAGAAATATACATTTCATGAGTGACTGCACGAGTGCATAGGCTTATATATCCCTCGCCGTGTGCATTTCCCACAAATACCTTCAAAAGGGATGGTTAATCTTTTTAAACCGTAACCATAGCATTTCAATATTATCAAAGTTTCAGATAAGGTTTTTTTTTTAACTGAAAAACGTCCATCTTTTTCATATTCCTCCATGAAAACATATGTTGCTCTCATTAGAGTTGAGGCTCAGAACCCACAACATATGTCTCGTTATGGGAATAGAACCATTATAGTTTATGCGAACAGCAAAGGTTTAGGCGAGCCTGCGCATCCGCGCAGTCTCGCCGGAACCTGTGCTGTTCGTTCACATAAGCGGAAGGACAAGGGAAAACTTCAGCCAAAGAATTAGACATGTGCCCTCACGGAAACGCACAGAGTCGCTATGAAATTGACTATTAAATGGGCCACGTGAAGCGACAGTTCCTTCGAACATGAGCAAAATGCGCAGATTCAGTTCATCCTGCGCATGCGCAAAGTCTCATTCGGGTCTTTGTTCCCCATTCATGCATTCCGTAGCATCTAATGATACTGTTAGCAGACAATGAAGGCCCTGATGAGACTGCGAGGATGCGCAGACTGATCTGGGCCGTCTTTGTCTGCATATGCTCGAAGACAAGTTTTCGCATGGCGCGACCTCAAACAATTGTTTAGCCTGGCACCAGGCTATGAGTTTTACATTTATAATCTAACAAAGGTAAAACACTCCTCCTCAACTATTTGTATACACATATTAACTCGCTTAGCAGTCAGAACTGATCAGCCAAATCAGAGAGAAGGACATTCCAACAGATAGGATTTTTGTAAAATATAAATAGTTTTTATGCTGATTCCTATATCAGTTAGACGGAAGCCAGTCTAATAATCGTTGAACGAGTGAAACTCTGTAGTTGTCGCATTCATGTTAGCTTCGATAAATCAAACCTCTTGCCTAATTTGAATCAACTTCTTGCCTAATCAGTTCATATTTTCCAGGCCTTGTGGTGCAGCTGGGTCATAAAAGGACCGGAGAACAGTTTCTTTTTTGCCGGGGATACAGGCTACTGCTGGGTATTTAAACAGATAGGGAAAATATATGGACCGTTTACACTTGCTGCCATACCAATTGGAGCCTACAGTCCAAGGTACAGATTTGATGTGCAGGGTGGGGAAAAAGGCCCTTATGCCGTATGCGAACAGCGAAGGTCCAAATGAGCACGCGCATCCGTGCAGTCTGATCTGGACATTCTCTGTTCGTCGACGAATACTACACTATCCATCGATTCTGTAAGCGGGCAACGAAGGCCCTGATCATTCGCGCAGGCTGATCAGGGCCTGCGTTGTCCGCGTATGGCACAAGGGCCCTTTTCATTCGTTGCGCACCAATTTTAAAAACTAAAGGGGAATGATTACACTTTCAAGGGAGACAACTCTATATCAAAATCGATTTGCTTCCTTGTGATAGGAGGTTTAACTCTTAAAGGCAAGAATTTGCTCCCCATGGGATCAAATTCTTGTCTTTAGGGTGAACACGTTTTCAGAAGGGGCTTGGTGTACAGAAAAAGATAACAGGAAATAATCAGAGTTGTCTCCCTTGTGTAAAATGGCGTAAAGTTTACCAGTCTTGATACAGTTGGTTGATATGCGGGCATTTTTAGAATGGAGACAACTGCACTCCACGGACCTTCTAAGGTTGAAGGTTGACTTACCATATTGCTTAACCTATTTACGTCGATTGGACTCTTCTACCACAACTCTCAATTTGGACTGGTCTATTTCCAGTAAAAGGGTGTTTGGTTAGTTTTTATGTTTCCATGTTTTATAGAAACCTCTGTACTTAGTGCAAACATTGTAAACCCTGATCAGACGCCGTGTTATGTGGCGTCTGATCTGGGTCTGCACTGTTTGCCACTTACGTTTTTGGGGGTTTCCAGATTAAATTGGGTTTAAGATATCATTTTGAAATGAAACAGACAAAAAAGAAAAAAAAGGCTGAGCTGTGTTGTTTGGCAGGTTCCTAGGGATAAATGAATCTATAATTAACTAGTTTAGTGTAAACTATACTCTTCTTTTATATCAGTTGTCTTTTCAAGGTGTACTCTAATTTCTAATACTCTAATCAGTTATGTCCCCAAGATAGGGAAAAACAGTGAAATGGAATTAAAGAGACAAATAAGACAACGGGAAGTGACAGAAAGAATGACATAAAAAGACAAGTGAAGAAACAAATGGTGCCAGTATAATCATAAACTAGTAAATAAATGTATCTAACCCCGCACCCGTACCCCAACCCCTGCGATAGGCTTTACTACTGACCTTTCTAAGGTGGTGGAGATTTTATTATTTCATCGCGAGAACACGCCTATATACTTTTGACCCCCTTTAACCCCACTTTATGTAGTAAAACTGGAGTTTACAGGGATATACATTATTTTCCTTATTTCTGCTCAAAAACATAGATTATGTAACACAATCTATGTTACGAGCAGAAATATGAAAAATATCAGAATTTTTTATCTGAAAATTTTCATTTTTTCGTGGTAAAATTTTCAGTATATTTGAATAGGCATGTTTTCGTAATGTGTTCTTTCTGGCCATTATGGTTGCTCGCTGTGGGTTTTTTTTTGTCCTGTTAACCCATTGAAGACTGGAGACCCCTAAAAGGATAACTGGCAAACAGTGCAGACCAAGATCAGACGCCGCATAACGCGGCGTCTGATAAGGGTCTACACTGTTTGCAAATAGTTCAACCATTTTTTCTTTAGGAATATATATTTGATATAGCCTGACATACCTTATATTGAAAATGGACTGTTCGAATATATAGTTTGGGAGAGTTTATTCAGTCTTTAATGAGTTAAATGTCTTATTATTAAAATTGATGGGCACTGTCTAGTATTGCGATACCCTTGTTGGGGAAGGGAGAGCTGGTTGCTTTGCTTTCTTTCTGTTGCGTGAACTGTCCGCCATAGATTGTTTACATTTCCTCTTGATGTCATTGGTAAGCTATGTTCTGTGATTGTTTGATTGTTGTTCTTCCTCCATGGACACCTTCTATACCATTTTATTTTATTTCTGCAGATGGTTTATGAAACCCCAACATATTGATCCCGAGGAAGCCGTCCAGATACACGAAGACTTGCGAGCGAAAACGTCCATAGGAATACATTGGGGAACATTTAAAATGAAATCGGAGGTACAAGCATAATTGTTACAGTAAACTGTAAATATTTGGAGAGAGAGAGAGAGAGAGAGAGAGAGAGAGAGAGAGAGAGAGAGAGAGAGAGAGAGAGAGAGAGAGAGAATGAGTGTGCCTATGAGTATTTTGTTTTCTCTGGAGTAAACCAGATCTGTCTGTGAGTGCGCCAACGGAATAGATGGAATTTCTTAGACAAATTGTACAATGCTCATCTTTAGAGCACTCAGCACTGAACACCAGCTGAAGTTAAATAGGTGGTGAAAAGTGGAACGCTTGATAGCAAAAAAAAAAAAAAAAATAAAAAAAAAAAAAAAAAATAAATAAATAAAATAAAAATAAAGAAAAAAAAATAAAACAAAACAAAAGTCATCACATAAACAAAAATAAAGCCTCGAGTTTTATTGAGTCTATTCATTACGGTATGCAATATGCAATTCTGTTCACACATCCCAACTAGCATTCTACTTAATTCTATATCGGATCATTATCGGTCCGTCAGGAATCCTGTCGGGCCAATTCCTATCAGGCCGATAAAGGTCCGATATAGATTTAAGCAGAATACTATCTGGCATTCTAGCCCCAGTTTGGGCGATAGTCTTTTTTTTTTTTTGCAAATAATTATCTCTTTCTCCACTAGTGGCAACCTTTGTCGTCTGCTGATAACCTTTGCAAGTAGTTTGGACCTAGGTCAGGCCAGACAAAACGTCGGGCCTGATCTGGATCCAAACTGTTTGACACTGAGTTTTTTTTTGTTTTTTTTTTTGTTTTTTTTTTGAAAATGTTAATTAAAAAAAATCCACAGACGACTAAAAAAAAAAAGAAAAATACCCAGCATGTAAAGAGTTAAAAATGAGCTCAGTGATACCAGCTTATATAAACAGAAGTGAAGTACGGAGAATCGTGTTTGGGTCGATTGTTTACAATCGATCCATAGTATTCAAACACGAAAATTTCCTTAAGGTTGTTGCACGCGCGATTATCATTGGCCAGTGATACCAAAGTGATTAAATGATCAATTAAATACCAAAAATAAGTTGATTTGCATTCCCCCGCAAATTGTTATTTCTTTTTTAAATATTGTGCTGATCCAAACACATTAATTAAATAAAACAAAACTGTAATTTCTGTCAGACAAAGGTCCAAAAATATTATCATTCAAAAGTAAAACAAAAGTTGAAGTGTTAACAATCTAAGGGAAGTAACTGAAGCTGTGCGGGTTTAAAAAAAAAATGGATAACATGTTAAAGTCTGGTAAATACTTACAATAGGTCGTATTTCTCCTGAGTCTTCGAAGAAACGGACCTGGACAAAGAGTCTAGACCCAGACCAGACGCCAAAAGAATGTGGCTTTAGATCAGGGTCTACAGTGTTTGCCACTTATCCAGCTGTTTTATATACATCAGCTGGTACTCAAGTTGACTTCTTCAAAACTTAGAAGTATAGCAAGGAGTTAAAAAGGTTTGAATGCTTAAGGTAAATCTGCAGAGTATGTTCAGAGCTACATGTCTGAATGAATAGTGTAAACCCACCCTCACTAAATTGTTTGATCTGCGCTTTTAATTATCATACCCGGACTAGGTCGCGAGACTAGACTCCTGCAGCAGGGTCGCCTCTACCTCACCCGCCCATCCCACCCCGATATCAGCGCGGTACGTGAGGTGGGGCTATCATCATCGTCAGTATCACCGTCATCATCAAAATCATCATCATCATCATCATCATTGAATCCTTGACATATATTTTGGTTGTCAATGTCACTGGGAATGCAACGAACCAGGCATGTTGCGCTGTTTTGTGTGTGTATGCGTGTGCATGTGTGTGTCCGTGTGTATGCGCGCCAGTGTATGTACGTATTTTTGGGTCGACTGTTTACAATCGCCCAAGGGTTGTGGCCACGTGATTATCATTGACCAATGAAATAAAACCGCGTGTTAGACGGACCAACCAATTGTTCACGATATGAAACCAACAACCTGTTGCGGTTCGAACCAACCTCTGGACCGAGACTGAAAGTTTTTTGGTCGATTCCCAAAGTTACTAAAGATTCTGAGTTATATTGCTGTTGTTCACGTGACTATCGCTGACCAATAGATTTAATCCATGCAAAAAGCGTTTGTACGAAATCCAGGTAACGGTTATTTATAACTGCGCTATTCTTGTCACTGTGACGTCAGAGTGCCCTGTAAAGAGGGATATCTGTAAAACCTGGACTGGGCGTAGTCCTTGGACATTGGCAAACAGTGTAGACCCAGATCAGACGCCGCAGAACGCGGCGTCTGATCAGGGTCTGCCCTGTTTGCAAACATCACAGAAGGTTAAATGTTAAATGAAACATTCTTAAGTCCCCGTTCAGGACCATTTTCTAAGTCTACTTTCAGAGACAATCGACCCACCAGTGCTGTCAGTGCTTTGATTTATATATGCCACAGCATACCACTGTAGTGACTATAATTAGAGTGATTTTCTATATTTAGATAAATCATAATAAACTCAGTAATCCCAAAGGACCAGAAAATGTAAAAAAATATATATTATAATGAATAAATTTGATCTCGGCCCCCAGCATTTTCTACAAGACTGCTTGTGCGACCAGCGAACACTCAGATCAGCCTGTGCATCCACGCATTCTAAGCAGACATTCTACTGTCCGTTTAAAGAATGTTTTGTTGTTTGGCTACCCATAGATTACAAAGCAAAGACTCTGATTTGCATACGTGGCTGATCTGAGACATTGCTTGGCGGACATGTGCTCTTGTAGGAAATGCTGTGCCCCGGCTTTACTTTAATCTTCCATAATCTTCATTACAGCCCTACATGGAACCAAAACAGGAGCTGGAGAAAGCTGTCAGAACGAAACGACTACCACCCGATGTATTTTATACCCTCAACCATGGAGAAGTGAAACAGTTATGATTACAGACACCTTGGGGTCAGTAGAGCATATATGATTCGAATTTGACCTCTTGCAATTTTTTATCGTCCAAGTTTTGAATTTTATTATATTATTGAAAAACATTCGAAGTGAGACTATGTTTTTTTTCGTCTAAAAACAATTTAAACCCCCCCCCCCCCCCCAAAAAAAAAACAAAAAAAAAACAAAACAAAAAAACAAACAAACAACCCCCCCCCCAAAAAAAAAAAAAAAAAAAAAAAAACAAAAAAAAAATACAACAAAAAAACAACAACAACAACAAAATACAAAAGTCAAAAGACAAAAAAACAAAAACAACAATATACCTTTCCAGCAAATATCAGTTTATGGTAAAGCGTATTTTAGACGGAAAGCAGTCTTACTTTGTATGCTGTTCAATAATGTTAAAGTGCACTTAGAGGATAAAAAAATGCAAGAGATCAAATTCGGACCATTTACGATCTACCGACTTCCAGTGTCTGTGGTTAAGAGATCAAAGTAGGACCATTACGTTCTACTTAACCCAAGTGTCTAAGGTTGTGACGACGGGAGTTAATATTGCTTTGATGAAAATACCAAGGGGAGAAACTTCTTTTCTCTCAAGTTGACCCTTTTTCAGAAGGAAGGCAAAACAGTTTTGGTAGAGTTGTCTCCCCCGACGAAACTGATGTAAACGTTCAATGTTCAAAACATGTTGCGAAAGAAACCGAGATAAATAAAGGATAAATAAGTGTCAAGAGTCTCGTATCAATCACAAGACACAAAAGACCCTTGTACATCGATGAGGCGATTCTAATGTGTACACACAAAATACAATTTCATGATTAAATAAGAAAAATCCCTAATTATTTGTTGTTTTTTAGCTATCGGAAGAATTTCGTAGGGACTCAAAAATCGACTCCGAATTAGCCATAGTATCATCGGTGTTCGAGTCATTGAGGTTTTACTGTACCCTTTTGCGGGTCTCCAGGCTAAAATGGTTTAGTACTACTGAATACTGCTGGTAGATCTTCTGTCCGTTTTACAACTTTTGTAACTTCCTCTTTGCAGGCATGCGAATCAAGGCCTTTTTTGAAAAGTGGACTACCGCATAAAGGAAAGAGTTTGCTTCCATGGGTACCAAACTCTTTCCTTATACAGTAGACCCTTTTAAGAAGAGAGGCAAACATTTGACAGGGTTTCTCATCTCGAAATGTATCCATTCGATTTATAAGAGTTCTGTATTGGGGAAGGGGTGGGGGTAAAAATTAGCCCTGCAATACCGTTTGGGGACGGGTTGTTTATCAGCATTCTTTCCAGAGGTCAAATTGCATATTTTGTATCATGAAAAAATCCCAGCTTAATTAATCAGATATTGTATATGCCCCTGTTTATAGAAACGACACTAAAGAAAGTAAGGTTGATTTGTCTAGAAACGGGTACTTCTCTAGAGACGGGTATTATTTGAGCCTGGACCCAGTATTTCCTACAGGATTGCTTGCATGCCCAGCGAAGACTCAGATCAGCCTGCGCACCCGCGCAGTCTGATCAGAGTCTTCGCTGGGCACTGCGGGCAGCCAAGGATCCAAAGCGTCTTCAGGCGGACAAAGAAAATTTTGATCAGCCTGCACGGATGCACATGCTGAGCTGAGTCTTCCCTGGGCCCACGTACGATCTTGCCCCGGCTCATCTGCTCATGTTTCGGTGTCCGAAATTGCGTGTAAATGTTTTATAAATTCTGGAAAGTGGCGCCGAATCTCGATCCATGTTGAATAAATTAGGACGCCACGCCCACTTTCAATTTTCAGGCAATCAGATCACGTGATCCAGGTTTTTTTATATAAATTCACATAGCTAATGGCAAACAGTGTAGATCCAGATCAGTTGGCTCCTTCAGAAGCCAACTGATCTGGATCTACACTGTTTGCAAAGCAGGGTATATCCGGGTTCAGCAGGACAAGGGTTAAGAAATAGTAAGGTCCTAAATATCCTTCCAACACACGTGTCATCTCCGAGTTCCTATCTATCCGCCCCACCCTGGGATTGAGATTGTGTCTTGAAAAGTGTACAGACGGACGAAAATGTCTCTGGATGACGAAATAACCCTTTTCACCCTGAGTATATGAATTGGACGTTTACATCATTGAATATGGACATGTCTGTTGTTGCAAATAGGGGTGCCAGTCAAAAATCAAAACAGAATGACAAACACACAGTGTAGATCCTTATAAGACGACTCATATGAGCCGTCTCATCAGGACCTACACTGCACAGTCTGCTGAGCCTACAATAATTATCAATAATAAACGTTTTTACCTGCTAAAAATGCTCGCCAGGGCGTAAGCAGTATTCGAAGACAGATAGAGATAGATTATTCGATATAGCCGCTTTAATGCTAAGAAAGACAACTCTTACTCACGTGTGTAATTATGTAAACTCAGTGTAAACAAATCACTTTCCGGGTTGTTAAGCTCAAAATATGGGACGCCAGTGGACAGTTTGGAGAGATTACTATAGCTATCCACTGTGGGGATGTTACATGGGTTGCTGAGGTATTTTTACATTCATAAACAGCTTTCGGTACGTAGTCTTACTATATATAGAGCTCTAGAAGAGAAGTCATTATTTTCCAACACAAAACTTTATATTTTCATTTCTCCATTTAAATATGGTTAACATGGTTTTGATTGCTCGATAGTGTCAGGCGATTCCAGTGAGTACACATAACATATGCTTTTTGTGTCTGTGGAGAAATCAGGGGAATGTTTCCCAGTATATACCGTGATCAGTCCTCTCTGGAGCTGATAGATAAGCTGACTATAAATAGCAACTACATCATTTCGAAAGCGAAAGTACACGTTAAGTTCGAAAACAGTGCTGGGTAATTTCTTTCTTTGTATATTTTTATGCAAACTCGGTTCTGTCTTTCAATAAAATATTCGTAGTTAGTTTACAGTAGTACAAATATCTTATTTTGAAAGAGAAAGTATAGTCTTGGCTATTAATAGCACATGATCACATACATAGATATGCACATGCATTTGCTTACCTCACATAAATTACACGTGTTCGTTAGATGTAGAAGGTGTAGTAAGGAGTGATAACCAAAGGTAAAACTATATTTTCTCTATTATCACAGGGGCTGCTCTTAATGAAAAGAGTAGCCCAGTGTGAAGCCATGCTGGGCATTTTTTTCTAGTTTTTTTTTTTTTTCCTGTGTAAAAATAATTCCATTCTGGCTACGCTGCTGCAGAAAATTTCGAATTGTTGACACAACTAGGAACATTAAATTTTAGGTATGTCAGGCTGTGTGATTTAGCTACATATTCCTAGAGAAAATAGCTAAACTATTTACAAACAGTGCAGTCCATGGTCAGAGGCCGCATTCTGTGACGTCTGATCTAGATCTGCACTGTTTGCCAATTACATGAACCCAGACTAAAATTATATTTGTTTCTTATTTCTCTATGGAAACATTATTGTACTTTTGTCAAAGCACATCGACGATGCGCTTTTAATGACTAGCCACAATAGATGCCATCATGGAGAAACTAGAAATGTGTCCAAAGGACACGGATGCCCCGCCTGAAAAAAACTTAAACGCAAATTGCTAACGCCGGACGGAGACGGAAACGGAGACGGACAGACGGACAGGGGTAACACTATATGCCCTTTCCACCTTTGTTACAATGGCAGAGACATACAAAGAAACAATATTTGGATATAAAATGTCTGTTCTAATCTAGAACCTGTACCAAAACAAATGAGGTCAAAGGTTAGTCAAGTGTAAATAATAGCAACTACAGGTATAAACATAACATTGTCCGGTGACCTAGGACTGCTGGTTCCAATTTTCTATTTGAAAAATGTTCATGTTGCTATGTATTGTATCTGAATTTACACAAATAAAATATGTTTAAACTAATTTTCTAATTGACAATACAGCTGGGAACAAGACGCCTCAGGTCATCGGACAAGGTTGTAGTTAGTTTTACCTATACTGTGATCAAAATGTAACCTAATAAAATTTGGGGCGGGGGGGAGGGGGGGGGGTGGGGGCGGGGGGGGGGGGGGGTAGAGGGGCGTGGGAGAATTTACCGAGAATTTTGATAGACCCCAAAAAATAGTCAGTTTTGAAAGTGACCCCAAACGATACCGGCTAAAGGGCCAGTACCCCGAAAATAGCCACTTTTTTCCCCCAAACCCCGCAAAATAGTAAGATTCAAAATTCTAAACCCACAAAAATAGTCCTAGCCTATGTATAAAGCAAATGTCTGCGTTAATAGTAAAATTCAAAATTCTAAACCCACAAAAATAGTCCTAGCCTGTGTATACAGCAAATTTCTGCGTATCCCGCCCCCACCCCTACCCCCCCGTCAAAAAGAAAATTGAAACCAGAAGTCACAAATCACCGGACAATGTTATATTTATGTCAAAATGAGCCACGCAAAGAGAAAATGTGTTTACTGGGAATATGCAAACTCTAGATAGAGTTTGTGATCATAAAGTATAGTCGAATCTCGTTATATCGACCTCGCTTATCTCGAATAACCGCTTATTTCGAAGTGAAAATCTGGTACCTGTTTTAACATGGAAATCTAACAACAGGTAACAAAATGTGGAAAAGAGGAGAAATTGCTCTCCTCTGTTACAACCCAACACTTCTACCTTCGATTATCTGCCTTGGCATACGCATAGTTTGTAGGTATATATTCAACCTCTGACAACTGCGTCAGAGAGTCGACTCTTTGGCTCAGTGGTTAGAGCATTGGATTTTTATCCGGACAGACCAGATTCGAATCCCACAGTAGGCGGGAAAATTTTTCAGCGCTGCTTCATTCCTTTCTTACGACTTTCAATCTTTCATGTCGTTAGACCTGTTTTCCACAATATTTTCAATATATCTCTAACTTCAGGAGTCAAATTACATATTCATTTGTTAAATGTGGTTGTTCGATTAATTGTTTTCCGCAGTTCCGCAAATCTGATATGTCGAGGTACGGATATCTCGAAGTGTTTTATAGAGTCCCTTGAGTTTCGGGAAAACGAGAGTTGACGGTACTGATATTTTTCTTATGTTTTCCACACACACACAAAAAAAAAAAATCATATGACATTACGAAAACGTGCCTATATAATTTTGACCCCATTTTTATACAGTAAAACTGGGGTTTACAGGGGTATACATTAATTTTCTTATTTGTGCTCAAAAACATAGATTGTGGGTACTCGTTAGAACCGCCTCGCCGAGGCGGTTCTAACGAGTACCCACAATCTATGTTTTGAGCAGAAATTTGAAAAATATCAAAATTTTATCTGAAAATTTTCAGTTTTTTGGAGGTGAAATTTTCTATATATTTGAATAGGCGTGTTTTGGTACGTATGAGTACCCATCTCATGCATATTAAACATACGTTTTCAGGGAAGAATTAGAAAGGATCTACCACGACGAGAGCGAAATGCGTATTTAGTTAACCCATTTTGCTCGAGTGTACTCTTCTACCACAACTCTTTGGACCAGTCTGTTTCCTATATCCGGGTGTCTGGTTAGTTTTTATCAGCTCACCTTAGCCAATGCTCAGGATGAGCTATTCACGGTGAGCACCCTCTGTCCGTCGTCCGTTGTCGTCCGTCGTTAGTCGTCCGTCGTCATCAGTTAGTTTGTTAACACTCTAGGGGTCACAATTTTGATCGAGTCTCAATAAAACTTGCTCAGAATGTTTACCTCTATTTGGGATAAAAAAACCTGGGCCCAGTTGTTCAAAGCGTCGTTAGCTTAACGAGCTCGTTAAGGGTCATTTCGTTAACTGTTTTAGTGGATTCAATATACAATATTCTGATATTTTTTGCTGACAAAATGTGAGTAGCAAAAGCTACTCACATTTTTTCAGCAAAAAATTTCAGCATATTCGCGTATCACTCGATGTAAATTTTAACGAATCGTTAACTAACGACGTCGTTAGCTTTGAACAACTGGGCTCTGGTCACCAGACCGATTGCAAATCAAAGTAAAATCTGAGAAACACCCTAGAGGTCTCACTCAAGAGGTTTTTGAAGTGAGCATCATTTAGTTTGCTCAAAGTGTTTGCCTTGATGATTTCTATGTCATGTTTAAAACGGGATCACTTGAGGTAAAAAACTAGGTCACCATGCTAAATCAAAGGAAATCTTGTTAACACTTTAGAAGTCACATTTATGAAGTAATAGTAGTCATCATGGATCTTGCTTAAATGTTAGTATTGATGATGTCTAGGTCAAATTCAAAACTGGATCATTTGAGACAAAAACTAGATCACCAGGCCGAATCAAAGGAAAACCTTGTTAACACTAGAGATCACATTTTTGAAATAATCATCATGAATCTTGCTTAAAATGTTTATCTTTATGATATTTAGGTCAAGTTTGAAACTGGGTCACTTGGGGTCAAAAACTAGGTCACCAGGCCAAATCAAAGGTAAAATCTTGTTTACACTCTAGATGTCACATTTTAAAGTCATCATCAGGAATCTTGCTCAAAATGTTTATCTTGACAATTTCTAAGTGGTAATCGAAAATGGATCACTTGGGTTCAAAAACTGGGTCACAAGGCAAAATCAAAAGAAAACCTTGTTAACACTCTAGAGGTCACATTTTTGAAGGAATCATCATGAATCTTGCTCAAAATGTTTGTCTTGATGATTTCTAGGTCAGGTTTGAAACTGAGTCACTTGGGGTCAAAAAATAGGTCATAAGGCCAAATCAAAGGAAAACTTTGTTCACACTCTAGAGGTCACATTTTTGAAGTAATGGTCATGAACCTTGCCCATATTGTTTGTGTTGATGATTTCTAGGTCAAGTTTGAAACTGGGTCACAGTAGGTAAAAAACCTGGTGCCAGGACAAATGGAATGAAAATCTTCTAACACTCTAGAGGTCACATTTTGAAGTACCATCGCAAATCTTGCCGAAAATGTTTGTCTTGCTTTGTAGGTCAAGTTTAAACTGTGTCACTTGGGGTGAAAAACTAGGTCACAAGTCCAAATCAAGGGAAAACCCTAGGATGACTCTTGCTCAAAATGTTTGTCTTGATGATTTCTAGGTCAAGTTTGAAACTAGGTCACTTATAGTAAAAAAAACTAGGTCATCAGGCCAAATCAAAGAAAAACGCTGTAGTTATTCATACTATGGCTTATAGAAATCCCTGTATTTAATGCAAAAAGTGTAGACACTGATCAGACGCCGCGTTCTGCGGCGTCTGATCTGGGTCTGCACCGTTTGCTCATTACCCTTTTGAGGGTTTCCCGACTGAATTGGTTTAATCTAAAATTCCAGCTTGAAATGGCGACTAATGATGTTGAGGACCCGAGTGGGTTAGCGAAGCCCATCAAAAGGAATGGTACTTATGAAAATCCCTTCCCTACCTGGAAGTTCTTTAAAGGCTGGGACGTAATGAAATGGATGGCCAGCAGTACACTTCAAGACACGAGTGGCGTTCCTAGGGGAAACCAAGAGGTAGGTCGATATGTACAGTGTAGAATTATTAGAGCTTCAGCGAGAGTAAACGTACCTTCTGACATGTAAGCCAAAGATTGACTCGAATCAGCCTGCACACCCGCGCAGTCTGATCAGTCTTCGTTGTCTGTATGAAGAAACTTTGCATCCTTGGCTATCCAAAATGCGCCCAGTGAAGGTTCAAGTCAGCCTGCGCATTCGCGAGATCTGAATCTTCGCTGGGCACACATGTCCGGAGATACGTTTTTGACGTTTCGGCTCATTTCAAGACATACCGTATTTATCCTCAGTATTCGGACAGAAAGGCCTTTGCACTCTGCAGACAATGTAGACCCTGATCAGACGCCGCCGCGTTCTGCGGCGTCTGATCAGGTTCTTTACTGTTTGCCACTCATCCAGCAACGCTTAGTAGACAGCTTGTCCAATGGACATATCCAAATGTTCCATTATAGACATATTGTGGGTGGTTCTGCACTTTAATCACCTGTATGTTTGAACAGAAGCTTGTTTAAATACATAATCCTAACTATTCTGCTAAAAGCTATCGTTATCGGCCATCCTGCCAGGCCGATAACGGTCCGATATAGATTTAGGCAAAAGCTTACTGGGGTCTTCAGCTCATTCCTAACTCAGGCACTCAGTTATGTGAATATCTACCAAACTGATTATAGCCGTATAGGTTAGATTATATTTGGACATTTGCAAAGTTTCATTGTTATTATTGCTGGATGCAACCCATATTGCCCAAACTACATTAACTTCATTACGGGGTGAGAAATTCAGCCTCTAATTAAAGTCGATGGGTTACGCATCAAAATGTACCATGATCCTACCGTTCTGACGTCAGTCCGAAAACATTTTCACACCAGAAATCACATCGTCGGATTTTCTCGAAACTTGCTCTGATACTCTCTCTGGGTCTAGTTCTGTACAAACGAACACAGTTCTATAAATTCTATATTGGTTGACCTTTGAAAGAAAGAATACACAAAATCACGAAAATGGGGGTCACGGTTCCATTGCATTACGAAAACATGCCTATTCAAATATACTGAAAATTTTATCACAAAAAAATGAAAATTTTCAGATAAAACATTCTGATATTTTTCATATTTCTGCTCAAAACATAGATTGTGGGTACTCATTAGAACCGCCTCGATGAGGCGGTTCTAACGAGTACCCACAATCCATGTTACGACTATACCCCTGTAAACCCCAGTTCTGCTATATAAAAGTGGGGTTTAAGGGTGTCAAAATTATATAGGCATGCTTTTGTGATGAAACTGTTCAAATGACAGCAGTCTAGTTTGCAGGGCTACATACGCCGGTTGCTTAATCGGAACTCGTTTTTTCAAGGAACCAGAATGTGCTAAGTGTTCCCTAGGAAAATAGAAATAAAATCTGCACTTTGATGAAGTACAGTGAACCCTCGTTACAACGACAGAATTTGTTCCAAAGACGTTGCCATTAAAATGAATTTTTTGTTTTACAGAATACTTAATGAGCATATTGATATGTAAAAAAGGTCTTTTTTTCTTTCCTCATAGAACATTTGTTTTGAATATTTGTTAGAATCGCCTCACTGAGGCGTTTCTAACAAATATCCAAACCGTACGTTTCTCTAAAGTATTAAATACAATAATCGTACATAATTTGTTACTAATTGTTACCTCTTTAGCGACGGGTTCGTGACAGTCAAATTGTCATTATAACGAATTTTGTCGTTGTATCGAGTGTCAGTATAAAGTGTGTTGTCTCTATTAGTAGGCGTTTTACAACCGAAACAGCTGCAGTGAAGTGAAATAAAATCTACAAAGAACAAAGAAATATTTTGGAAACAAAGAACACACACAAAAAAAGAACGAAACTCGGGAGTCTGTATTTCATTGAGACTCTACATACGACAAGCACATCGACCAGTATTATCACCAACTGATGTAGATCTGCATTATTTGTCATTAAGTACAGTCGACTCTCGTTATCTCGAAGTACAAGGGACTCTATAAAATATTTCGAGATACCCGTACCTCGACATATCAGATTTGCAGAATTGAGGAAAAAATCAATCAAACAACCACATTTCACAAATGAATATGTAATGTGACTCCTGAAGTTAGAGATATATTGAAAATAATGTGGAAAAGAGGAGAAATGAAGCAATTTCTCTTTTCCACAATATTTTGTTACCTGTTGTTAGATTTTCATGTTTAAACAGCGACCAGCTTTTCACTTGAGATAAGCGGTTATTAAAGATAAGCGAAGTCGAGATAACGAGAGTCGACTGTATGTGAATTTGTATCAACAACTTGGATCAAGTAATCTGATTGGCTGATAATAAGAAGTGAGTGTGGCATCTTAATTTATTCAGTATGGCAAGGTTTGATTTTCCCATTTCAGGAACTGAACAAAAATCTACCCATACGTAAGCCAGATTTTACGAAATTACAGAATCGTGGTGTCCAGGTCATGTGGATAGGGCATGCGTCCGTACTTGTACAAATGGACGGTATAACCGTGTTGACAGACCCGGTGTTTAGTCAACGATGTTCTCCTGTGCCTCACTTCGGCACAAAACGGTACAGGGATCCTCCGTGCACGATCGCTGGTGAGTTTTGTACCATGAAGAAAACTAATAAAACAATTTACAGTTGAACCGGGACACAACTTTTCTCACAAGACTGCATGTGCGTCCAGCGAAGACTGTGCAGATGCGCAGGCTGATCAGAGTCCTTGCTGCCCGTCTGAAGACACATTGGATCCTTGCCTTCCCACAGAGCGCCCTGCGAAGAATCATCATCCTGCGCAGGCTGATTTAAGTTGTCGCTGGGCGCACATGCATTCGTGTAGGAAATGCTGTGGCCCAGCTCATATGTAACTATGTACCATCGTGCTGATGCTGAAATTGCTTCGTATGATTTATCAAAGTTATTTGGGTCACATCAAGCGAAAAAGTGTTTCACACATGCGCAAAATGCGAAGATTCAGATCATCCCGCGCATGCGCAAAGTCTCATCCGGGCATTTGTTCTCCATTGATACATTCTGTACATTCTATAGTACATATAACCAATGATTCTATTAGCGGACAGCGAAGGCCCTGATCAGACTGCGCGGATGCGCAATCTGATCAGGGCCTTTGCTGTCCGCGCATGCCCCGGAGGCTGTGGATCAATTTCTAGCAGACGCTTTAAAAGCGTAGTTTACAGTCTCATATCTTCCTTTAGCTAGCCAGGTCTGTGGAAGTGTTCTTCATCCGTATATATACGTAAATGCGTAAACATGAAAGTTATAGGTATTGAAATTTCCACCGACATTCCACCAGCACCCGCACTCATATATCACACCATAAAATGTTTATGATCTTAAAAGCTATGGATATCCGTCAAGTGGATTTCTGTTTTCAGACTTACCGAAGATCGATGCTGTTTTAATTAGTCATAATCATTACGACCATCTTGATTATAAATCTGTGGTAGATCTCAATAGAAGATTCGGTCCCAGATTATGCTGGTATGTGGCAGAGGGTCAAGGCCGATGGATGAAGGACTCTGGATGTGAAAATGTTGTGGAGTTAAGTTGGTGGTACGAGAAAAAACTTCAGATAAACGGCAAGGAGTTTACTTTTGCATGCACGCCATCACAACACTGGTGTCAACGAGGAGCACTGGACAGAAATAAGGTATGAGGCGTGTTACATCGTAACATGTAGAAATTCTACACATCACGAAAGCACTCCTATATAATTTTGACCCCCTTAAACCCCACTTTTATATAGTAAATTTGGGGTTTACAGGGGTATACATTATTTTTCTTATTTCTGCTCAAAACGTAGATTGTGGGTACACGTTAGAACCGCCTCGTCGAGGCGGTTCTAACGAGTACCCACAATCTATTTTTTGAGCAGAAATAAGAAAAATATCAGAATTTTTTATCTGAAAATTCTCATTTTTTGGTGGTAAAATTTCCTATATATTTGAATAGGCATATTTTCGTAATGTTTTGTGTAGATGCTAATGCAAAATGGAGAAAATCAACACAAAATGTAGAAAGTCTACATTTTGTGTTACAGTCAAGTTTCAACATTTTGCGTTTGCGTCAACGCAAAATATAGAATTTTCTGTGTTTCTACATTTTGCGTTGTAACATTGAACAGTTTTTTTCAAACTTCATTGGAGCCTTCTGTTAAAGGGGTCTTGAAAATTCGACAAATGGTCACGGTCCGTTAATCAAGATGGCCGCCATGCTCATATATGGTAAAAAAACGCTTAAAAATCTTCTTCTCAAGAACCAAGAAAGCTTCAAGGCTGAATCTTGGTATATTGCATCGAGAACTCAAGGTCTACAAAGTTTGTTCAAATGGTTCAGTCGAACCCCTCTTTGACTATAAATTTATTTTTATGGGAAATTTTGAATGATAAACTTTGTTATTGTATTTACCCAGAATCTTCGCGTACCTAACTCTTTACCTTGTACTTATAAAGTTCACAAGTTCATGCTAGTTCCTATGAATGTGTCTTATTTCCTGGATGAGTGGCAAACAGTGTACACCCTGATTAGATGCCGCATAATGCGGCATCTGATATGGGTCTACACTTATACCTTAGATTTATCTGTCCAAAGACATATGGTAAGTACAGTAGTTTGATCAAATCGACACCCCCGCACCCTCAGAAATTTTGAACCCCTTATTAAAGAACCCTAGATCCGCCACTAAATCGCTTAAATAATTAAAATGTCTGAAAAAGCAATTCAGATCAAATTTATAGAATAAATACCTAAATGTTAATAAGTCTCACCAAAATAGGGGAATGAAAAAATTACTCAAAAATTTTGATACCAAGTTAACCCTTGTCATGCTGAACCCGGATATACCCTGCCTATGCAAACAGTGTAGATCCAGGTCATTTGGCTTCTGAAGAAGCCAACTGATCTGGATCTGCACTGTTTGTCATTTAAGTATTTGAATTTACAGCTACAATCCAGATCAAGGAATCTGATTGGCTGAAAATTGGAAGTGGCCGTGGCAATTTAATTTATTCAGCAGATAGGTGGATGAAAACAGCCAAAAATATCCAGTCGCACAAAACCTTAACTAAGGTATTGTTAAGGGAGCAACTTCTTTATTTTAGAGAGTACTGTTCAGAAGGGATGCAAAGCAATTTTGACAGAGTTTTGTCCCTTGAAAGTAAATGTATTCCTCCTTTCCTCCTGAAATGTCATCTAAAGTGAATAGCTGTTTGATGCCTTAGACTATAAATACAAACATCATGGTTTTCTAAACAGCACGCTATAGCATAAAACCTGGTGTTGGTATTATGTAATTTTCTTTGTTCAGTGTGCGCATGTGTAGGGGTATGGCCAGTTGGTTGTATGCACCATGCGGTGTTTGTTCGTGGGCCGCGCATTTACATGGGTGCACCGCCTGTAAGTAAAAAAAAAAAAACAATATTCACGGTACCGGTATCATAAACTGTGTAAAGCATACGACCGGATTCTTAATAAATGAATCATTTCTTTTTTTTATGGTTTTATCGTTAAAACCTCAGAAATAATGTATGAAACCTTTTAATATTAAATTTCCCATGGAAAAGGGGGTAGTTTAACGTCGCGAAAGCACATTCGAGAGGTTCTTAAGTCGAAAGCTTTATCTTTAAAATGCTGACTATACGTACAAATTAGACAGCATTTAAAAATATTTTTCTTTTATTTCAGAGGAAATAAGAATAGAAATGTCTTATTTTATTGTGAAAAATAAGAAAAAATACCGATAATTTCCATTTGATGATTTAGCCTGCAGGGTGCTTGAGCTTAAAATGTATAAGAAAAAGAATACAATAATTTCACTAGAGCATGTGGTCACATCAGTGGCTTTGTCAATTTGATAAATGGGTTGAATACTCATATTTTAGCTGGTTTATTATTTTTAGTTCTTTATAATTTTAGGTATTGTGGTGTAGCTGGGTCATAAAAGGGCCGGAGAACAGTTTCTTTTTCGCTGGCGATACAGGCTACTGCTCAGCATTTAAACAGATAGGGAATAGATATGGACCAATTACTCTTGCTGCTATACCAATTGGTGCTTACTGTCCAAGGTACAGATTTATACATTCAAGCTTAGACAGAATATAATTTTAGCCGCTTGGACCATACGAGCTTGCATTTATTGTTTACTTCTCTTCAAGTCCTCCCAGCTAGCATTCTGCTTAAATTCATACTGGACCGTTATCGGCCCGCCCTGTCGGGCCGGAAACGGTCCAGTATAGATTTAAGGATAACTGGACAACTTGGTCTATAACAAAAAATATAAGTGAAGAATCCCAGGCAATGCCACAATCACGAAGCACCGCCCTCCCGATGCACAAAAGAAGGAAAGACGAGAATTAAACAAGGACAAAATAAAAAAAAATCATACACAAAGACGAATCGCAACAGAGGAACAGGTTCGAAGCGGTCAGTAGAAAATCCACAGGTGTGTGGAGGGCGGGGTTGTTGGGGAGGGGGACTAAACAAAAGCGGCCCATGACATACTCGGCCCATAACAAACTCGGCTCAATACAATCTTGGTTCATAAATCAACTTCTCATTTGAAGTGTATGAATTATGTATTTATTGCACGACACTCAGAAAAGTCGACCGATTGAAAATTTGACTAGAAGAATGCCCTATAATCACCTCATGAATCCGTCTGTCCATCTGTCCGTCCGTGGTCAATTAGTGAAAATGGCCATAGCGCTTAAACAGTTAGGAATATTTTTGTTTGGCATACTGATAGATTCTGACAAGATCTAGCCAATGGACTTGCCAAATGTTTGATTTTGTCTGCTCGAGACTGAGCAGAGGCCAAAAAAAAAAAAAAAAAAAAAAAAAATGAGGCTGAGCTGAGGCAAAATGATGAATGTACAGGTTTGCTTTTTTCACAACTTTTACATGTTTAACGCCGCCGGACAGTTACGGATATCAATACATAGCATTACATATACTACATCGACGTGCTGAAGGCTGATTGTATATCATCATGTATTTTATCAGTTCAGTTGTTAAAATCTGCATTAATTATTTGACTGAAGATGAAACTGCACTGAAAGTAGTTGGTGAATACATATTGAAAACGAAAGACGAAGGGGTCCAAACAATATAAGAATATAAAATCTCTCTAAAACTATTACCTTGTTTGTCGTTTTGTTATAACAATTCAACGAGTAAGTTCTATTTTCAGTGCAAATGCGACTGAAAGTAAAAGGACAAAGATTGGCTACCTTTTTATTTGACATGTCCAAGAAGTGAAAAAAAAATCAATCGAAGAAACCATGTCAGAAGAAAACAGCATCTGTCAAATCTTGCAATTGTGCACAGAAGCAGAAAAGACAAATAGTTTCTGGGAAGATATGGTAATTCAGAACAAAACATTTACATTTAAATTAAAATTCTAAGCTAAGAACTTCTTTCCAAATGATAGTAGGACGTTGAATCAGTGTTGAAATGACGTTGTTTCAACTGTATGTCCCTGCTAGGACTAGCTTTTATGTTCTTTTTACAGATGGTTTATGTACCCACAACACGTTGATCCGGTGGAGGCTGTGCAGATACACGAAGATATAGGAGCAAAAACATCAATAGGAATACACTGGGGAACATTCAAAATGACTACAGAGGTACTAATCCTTTTATACTATAGGGATCAAACATAGTTTTTCATGCATTAACATTCGCCAGGTCCCGTGGGAGGTGTTGAAAACCGAGGCCGAAGGCCGCGATTTTCAACACCTCCCAAGGGACCTGGCGAATGTTACTGCATTGAAAAACCATGTTCGATCGCTGTTATTGCATAAAAACTGAAAACATTTGCTACATTTCGCATTATTTCTTGCACTATTTGGTTTTGTTTCGCCTTTTCACAGATGTCTCGCGAACGTAATTTCCACGGACTATTCTCGTTCTAGGGCCGGACAATACACATCTCGTAACGGCAGCAAATCTGTGGCCCTAGTACGTTCATTTTGAAAGTTGCGTAGCCGTGCATTAACAGCGCGTGAATTGCCTTGTTAATACACGGACTTTCGCCGGTTAATGCACGGCTGTTAATAACGTGCGACACAACTTTTTATGCAATAATAATATATTAAAAAACATAACTGAACTTTATCACTCTTTGGGCTAATTCAACAGACAACAAATTCGCGAAAATTTTCTCATTTTCCAAGAAAACAGGATTTGACATTTCATGCACATGGTCTCCATGGGACCCCATTTGCATGAAGTGAGTGTAAAGACCTGTTTTTTTTTTTTTTGTGAGGGGGGGGGGGGGGGGAGGGTGGGAGAGGGTGGGAGGGGGACAGAAGGGGATAAGAAAACTATTTCAATATGGCATGTGCTAAAAATTTGTACCCAGAGGGCTAAGCGTTAGCCCTTAAACTGCCAGTCACAATTGTCGTCTGCTTTGTGATCTGCTTGTGAATTTAAAAGTCATTTTTGCAAACTGTCTGGACCTAGAGGAGCAATCTGATCAGAGTCCACACTGTTTGCCTGTGTGCAAAAATAGGTTTGAAAAGTTTGCAGGAATATTCAGCAGACGGCATAAACAGGCGTCATTTTCAGATGCAGGTTTTCTTGGCATTTTAAGTGTTAAAGGTTGAGGTGGCACTCTGCGAAATTAATGTTTTTACTTTAACCCTTAAACTGCCAATCACAACAATTTTCGTCTGCATTGTCGTCTGCTTGTGATTTTAAAAGTCATTTTTGCAAACAGTGTGGACCCAGATCAGACTGCTCCTTAGGAGCAGTCTGATCAGGGCCCACAATGTTTGCCGGTATGCAAAAATAGGTTTGAAAATATTGCAAGAATATTCACCAGACGACATAAACAGACGACATTTTCAGATGCAGGTTTTCTTAGCGTTTTAAGGGTTAATCTAGTTCAGTATGGATAACTGGCAAAAAGTGCAGGCCTAGATCACACGCAGCAGAATGCGGCGTCTGATTACGGTCTGCATGTTTGCAAATACTTCAGGCATTTTTCTCTAGGAATATCAAAAACACATAGCCTGGTATACCTTGTTGAAATGGGACTCTTCCAATATATAGTGTGGGGGAGTTTCTTATATATTCGGTCTGAAATGGGTTAAACTATTTAAATGTCTGTACCTTCTGAATTTCAGAATGGCTTTGGTTTATACATTGTACCTGGTGTGATTGTGGTCCAGAATGATTTCAATATAGGTCGAGACCAAGGACTTCGAGTTCTTTTATATGATTGAACTCGGTTTATTGTCCAGTAACAGGTCTGGTTAATCCATTTACATCAATTGGACTCTTCTACCACAAGTCATTGGACCCGTCTATTTCCAATAGCAGGGTGTCTGGTTATATTTTATTTTATTTAAAAAAAAAAAAAAAACACAAAAAAAAAACTACTGTGTTTTATAGAAACATTGTATTAAAAACAAACGGTGTAGACCCGGATCAGACGCCACATCTTGGTCTTCACTGTTTGCCAATGTCCCTTTAAAGGGACACTAGGCATACATGGGTTGAATGACATGTATATTTCGTTTCAGTGAGTTACATGTACAAAAACATATGTGCTGTTTTTATAATGAATATGAAGTTCTTAGATTACACTCCCTTTTCTTATTTTCAGCCTTACATGGAACCTAAGCAGTTATTGGCAGAAGCTGTGGAAAAGAAAGGACTAAAACCTGATGCATTTTATACCCTTTACCATGGTGAAGTGAAACAATTATCATGATGGGACTTAGATTTCTAGATGTAAAGGGGCAGATACATGGGCCTCGTCAAGCGAAAAGGGCCTCGAACGTGCGCAAAATGTGCGGATTCACATCCTCCTGCACATGCGCAAAGTCTTATCCGGGCATTTGCTCTCCGTTGAAACATTCTTTAGTATACAATGATCTTGTTTGCGGACAGCGAAGGCCCTGATCAGACTGCGCATCCTCCTGCACATGCGCAAAGTCTCATCCGGGCATTTGCTCTCCGTTGAAACATTCTTTGGTATATACAATGATCTTGTTTGCGGACAGCAAAGGCCCTGATCAGACTGCGCATTCGCGCAGTCTGTTCTGGGCCTTCGCTGTCTGCACAGGTACCAAAGATACAATTTCGCTTGTTGGATTCGACGTGTAAAAAGATGTCATGCTATCTTTGTTGTAATTTCGAGCGGCAAAAAATTGGAAAAGGGCTGGTTTTTACCCAAACAGCGAAATTCCATAGCAGCTTGTGCATCCATGTAATATGATCAGCATTTTTGCTTTTAGAAGATTTAGTAGTATCGTAATTTAAGTAAATATTCGGACATTTTAAAAGAAATTATCCCTTATCGTACGTGGCCAAGGAGTTGAACGTTCTCTTTTTACTTATTGATGTATATAAAACTGATGAACGAGTGACAAACAGTGCTGACCCTGATCAGACGCCGCGTACTGCGGCGTCAGATCTGGATCTACACTGTTTGCTCAGGGTTTTCGTTCCAAATATTGAGGGCAAAAAGGGTGATCCAAGATGCCTGTAAGCGAACAGCAATTACTAGAGAGATATCCAAGAGATACGGCTTGTATTGAAAATCAGTATTTGCGTGTGCCAAAAAGGGTATATCCTAATAGACTTCATTTTTTTTTGGAAAACCACAGCAATGGGTTGCACCATGGGTAAGGGTTTTTTTCAGGGTATATGCAATAGTAAATGACCCAGATCAGCCAGTGAATAGATACTAAATAAATTTGGTATACAGTAATATACCTGAGGTATTTTGATATAATTCTTTTAAATATTATTTCCAAATGATGCGTAACACCCGAAAAGGGCCCTTATGCAATCTGCGGATAACGCAGGCCCTGATCAGCTGGCGCATTTGCGCATGCTGATTTTGGTCTTCGTTGTCCGCTTACATAATCAATGGATATTGAACTTATGTCAACGACAGAGAATGTCCAGATCAGACTGCAGAGATGCACACCATCACGAAAACATGCCTATATAATTATAATCCCCTTAAACCCCACTTTTATATAGTAAAAGTGGGGTTTACCCGGGTATGCATTATTTTTCTTATTTTCGCTCGAAAACATAGATTGTAGGTACTCGTTAGAACCGCCTCGCCGAGGCGGTTCTAACGAGTACCCACAATCTATGTTTTGAGCAGAAATATGAAAAATATCAGAGTTTTTTTTTTATCTGAAAATGTTCAGTTTTGGAGGTGAAAATTCTATATATTTGAATAGGCGTGTTTTCGTAATGCACGCATCTTGGCCTTCGCTGTTCGCATATGGCATAAAGTTACTTTTCCCACGTTGCACATCAACTGAAACGTAGATGCATCGACCTTGATACAAATACTACTGATAACTCACCAACAGTTTGTTATTGAAGAAAATAATGGTGATTAAAAGGAAGTGCTGCAACTAAGCTACGTAGCCAAGTTAGGTCAAGGGATATGATTACATTATCTATTAAACAGTGTCTGTGATGTGAAAGGTTTAAAAGTTTTGTGGTATATTAATATGTTTTCTTCATTTTCATGTTAAACAAAGTCTGCGTTTGTAGATTATTCAGAATGAATAGATTCATGTAATTATTTTCGGCATCAGAATACCTTTTTTGATTAATTTTGCAAAGGATATGATTACCAAAAAGGTTGGTCAAAGTTCAGTTTGGAATAAAATCTGCTATATCAAAAAGGTACAAAAGTAACCTTTAAAGACAGACTTGCCAGCCACTTAACTAGGGTAGTTGTCTACGCCCATGAAGGGTCATGGACTGGTCCAATGCTATTTTCCATGAACTGCTCAAAGTTATTATAACCAAGTATTAGCTTTCACAACAAGCTTGGTCTACGCTTAGCAGACATTGTGTGCTATGCGTAGGCCAAGCTTTGTGAAAGCCAACACTTGTTTACTTCTTTAAGTCAGTTAATGGACAGTTTAAGTAAGAGCAGCTTAGGCAACAGTTCTGATAAAAGATTTTGTGTCAAGCAACTGGCAATAAACAGTTTTATTTGTTGAGCTGATAAAACTCCCTTCTTTAAAAGGGACTACTCTAAAAGGAAAGAATATGTCCCCTTTCGCGTAAAACCCTGTTCAGAGGGGATTGTTATGCAGAAGAGCAAACGGGGAAGCAAACAGGAAGTCTCAAAAAGTGTCTCCCTTATCAAAAAGGGCAGAAAATCCACCACTGATCCTGTAAGCAGACAGCGCATGCTTGGCTGATTTGGGCCTTCCATTACGAAAACATGCCTATTCAAATATATTGAAAATTTCACCACCAAAAACGGAAAATTTTCAGATAAAAAAATCTGATATTTTTCATAATTCTGCTCAAAACATAGATTGTGGGTACTCGTTAGAACCGCCTCGCCGAGGCGGTTCTAACGAGTACCCACAATCTATGTTTTGAGCAGAAATAAGAAAAATAATGTATACCCCTGTAAACCCCAGTTTTACTATATAAAAGTGGGGTTTAAGGGAGTCAATATTATATAGGTATGTTTTCGTGATGATAGTACGCATATGTCCCAAAGACGTGAGAAACCTTATTTTTTCTCGGAAAAATAAGAAAAATATGAATTTGTCATCTGTGGAATTTGTCCGGAGATTGATAAAGGTTAAGTGTTCAGTTAATCATTTCGAGAGTGTGAAATCACAAAAATTTTTAGGAAATATCATGGACGAAAATCTTAACTGGACGTCCCATGTCGATTTTCTCTGTGCTGCGATTTTTTCGCGAATTTCACTCTTTAAATAATTAGCTGCTTATGTACTAGAAATACATCCTTCCCCTCAGAGACTACCGTTCAAATGTCTGTTATGAATATTTAACGACTAAATAAACTCCGAAAGCGTGCAGCCCGCATAATCTTGGAAGCTGACTTCATGACATCATCAACAGACATATTTCAAAGCCTAGGCTGGATGACAGTAAATAGTAGAGTAAAGTACAATAAGGCCTTATTCATTTATAAAGCGTTAAATGGCTAAACTCCTGCAGATATATCTAATCTGGTAATGCCAACGGCGGAAACATTTAACAGAACACTAAGGTCATCTGAAACCCGCATAGTGCAGATTATATTTTCATTTCTATTGGGATCACTGGGCCCATTGTGTTATTTTTGAAAATGGAGTTTGGCTTATGTGTACGCTAGAGGGCGTAAGCAATGTTGTAAACTTCATTACTGCTTATGAAGAGTCTCAATAAAACCCGGACTCCCATTTTCTATCTGTAATGTGCTGTTTGCTTCCAAAGGCAACCTTTTAGATTTTTATTTATTCAGCCTTTGAGTGATTCGCCGGAGTTTACACTTCGATAAAATCCACATAAAATGAACTTAATTCCTGTAGTATTGATTCCCATAGTATTGTTTGTGGATATTTGCTTATTTACTATACGTTTAGTAGTTTACTCTATTTGTCTCCATCATTTAAATTTTATCATTTGTTATATTTTCAATGCAGACTTTGTCCGTTTTGTGTGTTCGACAGGCATTACGAAAACATGCCTATTCAAATATATTGAAAATATTACCACCAAAAAATGAAAATTTTCAGATAAAAACTTTTGATATTTTTCATATTTCTGCTCAAAACATAAATTATGGGTACTCGTTAGAACCGCCTCGCCGATGCCTAATCCTGTTTTATCTTAAGACGTTCACTGGCAGGAATGGTTATATGCTACATCAGAAAAAAGGTAAATGGGCACGGCACCCCCGTTCCCCGTTGAGCACTACGTTTCTTTACCATCTTCCTTTTACTTGTCTTTGAACTTTGAGGTAACGAGAAACAAATGTATATAGTGACCTAATTCAGTATCATTTGTATAATTGTTTGTCATGGTTTGGCATTTCCGCAAGTCTAATATTATTTAGTTGGGAAACAGATTTAAAAAAAAAAAAAGTCAACACGCCTTTTTAGCTCACGAGCAAGGCTCAGGATGATCTATTGTGATCGCTTGTCGTCCGTCATCCGTCTGTCGCCCGTACACACCTTTGAACGACTTCTCCTCTAAACCCCTGGGCTAATTTTCTTCAAATTTCATGTGGAACCTTCTGTTGAAGGGGGATTGAAATTCTGTACAAATGGTCACGGTCCGTTAATCAACATGGCCACAATGCCCGTATTTGGTGAAACACTTAAAAATAGTTTTCTCCAGAACCAAGAAACCCTTGATGACTCTAGGTCTACCAAATTTGTTCAGATGATGATCCTAGGATGACCTTTGACCTTTTTATAACAAGGTTAAATTTGCGTCCCCATATAAAATGTTGAAAAATCATTTTCTGAAAATGAATTAAAGACTAATGGCTAAAACTTACAATGTATGATAAAAGGGGTAAAACTGTTAGGTACAATTAAACTTTTGTTCCCTGGCGGTATCTGCCCTTGCCCCTGGGCTTTGTACATGTATAAAACCGTATAAATCTTTAAATGTCTTCTTCTCTGAAACCGCTTGCCAATTTTCACCAGATTTTACATGGTGTCTTCTGTCAAAATGGTACTAACAATTTGTTCAAATGGTTTTGCGCAGTTGAACAAGATAGCTGCATTGCCCATAAATGGTAAAAAACACTTAAAAATCTTCTCCAGAACCAAGAAAGGTTTGAGGCTGAATCTTAGTATAAAGCATCGGGACGCAAGGTCTACCCCCAGCTGGCACATGACGTCTATACAACGTCGTCTCAACATCGATGCAACGTCATGACGTTGCATCGACGTTGAGGCGACGTTGTATAGACGTCATGTGTCTGCTGGGCCGAATTTGTTCAAATGATGATCCTAGGATGACTTTTTACCTTTTTATGTCACTGTCAAATGTCTTTCATTGTCGCTGTAGCAATGTTTGAAGAATGTTGCATGGCATCTACAGATATGCAATGGCTGTTTTACTCAATTGAGCGAATCGTGACCCATGGGCCTCTTGTTTCAGGTTCCTGTTTGACTTCCTATTTCCATGAAAAGCGTTGTATGATATATGCCTTTGTATTGTTTATAGAAATGAAATAAAAAAATACAGCAAAATCTTATATTTTTATATGATAGTAAGAGTTCTTTTGAGAGAGCGAGTTACCATAATAACCCTAAATATTGGAACAAAATTGAGCAAACATTGTAGACCTAGATCAGACGCCGCAAAAGCAGCGTCTGATCAGGGTCTATACTGTTTGTCATTCAGTTAGTGTGTGTTTCAAATGCAATATCAGATAGTCAAGTATTATTGCGTTTTAGAATAACCTAACCCTGGTCCTGCTGACCCCAGAGATGCCCTGCCTTTGCAAACAGTGTAGATCCAGATCAGTTGGCTTCTTCAGAAACCAGCTGATCTGAATCTGCACTGTTTGTCAATAACTGAATTTGTGCCCAAAATCTGGATCAAGTAATCTGATTGGCTGAAAATTAGAAGTGGGCGTGGCCTCTTAATTAATTCAGCATGACAAAGGTTAAGTATAGTAAGAAGTTAAAATGTCCGCGTATTTAGGGTAAATATGATGTTTTCGCTGTAGGAACCTGGACCGAGCTGGCATATAACGATGAAACAACGTCGAATCAACGGCGATGCAACGTCATGACGTTGCATCGACGTTGATACGACGTTGTATAAACGTCATATGCCCGCTCGGAAGTATTGTAATCTAGAGTGAACATCAGGCTATTGGTTGTCGTCATGTTTCCTGCGAAAAATAAGAAAACTATTTTAAATGCCTGCTTTTGTTTAAAATCAGCAGGTTAGAGATTAAATTTTCAACTTCGGAACCTCCTTAATACAGTGTGCTTGCTTTAAGTTAGTTTCCGCCCCTTTTCATTGGACGCTTTAAAGCAAAAATGTTTAAGAAAAAGCTTCTTTTTCAGAATTATGGCCTTCCCAGCCTTTTCACCCCTTTATATAGTAAAAAGGGGGAATCTGGGAAGGGTTGGGGTCAGAAATGATAAGAGATGGTCCACGGCGTATTTAGGTCTGTTTGTTTGTGTTGAGGTTTTACGGCCCAGTCAACCCAATGGGGTCATCAGTTTACCTAACCACACATTTACTGGGCAGGCTTAGTCCTCAAAGCGGTTAACCAGTATTGTGCACATTCTTTCGCCAGAAACTGACAACTGCCCTTCTTGAATCAGCGGAAGGGAGAGAATGACCGTAGAAAATATTCCATGATCAATCTCCACGAAAGAATGTTGCCGACCTCGGTGAGGGTTGAACCCGCGATCTGCTGGTCTCCAGTCGGACAGCGCAGCCAACTGAGCCACCGAGGCCGGCATTTAGGTCTGTATGCGGACGATATAGGTCCGATCAGACTGTGCGGATATATAGACTGATCAAGGCGTTTTTTGTTTGCAAATATTGTATAATGATCACACGCTTATCATGACCCAGTCAGCATTCTACGTAGATCTATATCGGGCCATCATCGGCCCGTCAGGGTAGCTGACGGGCCGATAACGGCCCGATGTAGATTTACGTAGAATGCTAGCTGGGGAGGTATGCATGTTTAATATCCGCAGAACAAATCCTTCCAGGAAGTGTACTTCTTGAACCTCTTTTTTTACTTTCCCCTAACAAACCATGCTGAGGTTTATTATTGCTGTTCACAATCGATAGAGAATAAACACGCGTGTCACGAAGATAGCAACTCTGTCATATTTACTGTAAGTAATTGGATAGACACTCTGAGCAAACAGTGTAGACCCAGATCAGACACCACAGAACGCGGCGTCTGATCAGGGACTACTGTTTGCCACTAATGCAGCGGTTTTAAGAAATCAACTGGTGGTAAAATGAACATGTCAAATTTTAGGTTAAGTATGGTAAATGCAAGTGTTCAAATAATAAGGAGATACACCTGGTAGTTTACCGCCATTTTTGGATCGATTGTTTACAATCGACCGATAGTATACAAACGCCGAAGTCTTCTTAAGGTAGTTGTCCAGGTGGTTGTCATTGACCAGTGCAATCAAGACGAAATCAAGGTAACAGGTATTATAGCCGCGCTATTCTTGTCACTGTGACGTCGGCCGCGGAGTGTTGTATAAAGATGACTATCTGATAAAAACCTAGACTGGAACACTGACAAACAGTGCAGCCCCACGCGGCGTCTGATCAGGGTCTGCACTGTTTGCTTAAATTACAGGACGTTAAGGGTTGAATAAACATCCGTTAAGGACCATTTCCCACTCAGATATATATAAAATAATGTGGAAAAGAGGAGAAATTTCTCCTCTTTTCCACAATATTTTGTTACCTGTTAAAACAGGGACCAGAATTTCACTTCGATATATTCGGTCATTCGAGATAAACGAGGTCGAAATAATGAGCGTCGTTTGTATTTGTATTTGAAATTGGAACGAACTGACGTCTGCCTGCATTGAAATAATCAGGTGGAAGGATTTAAGCCTTCTGATTATTACAATGCAGGCAGACGCCTTTGTCAAATATACCATACTAGGTTAATCCATTTATGCCGGGTGGATTTTTCTTCCTTAACTATTTGGGCCGGTCCATTTCCAGTAAAAGGAGTGTCTGGTTAGTTTTTATTATTACCGTGGTTTAAAATTCCTGTACTTAATGCAAACAGTGTTGATCCTGATCAGAAGCCGCTTTCTGCGGCGTCTGATCTGGGTCTTCACTGTTTGCTAATATCCCTTCTATGGGACGCTAGGCTTAAATGGGTTAAGAACACGATGCATTTCTTAGTCAACAGATTTACTCAAAATTCATTACTCAGAAACGTCTATGGATATGCGGTGAAGTTTAAGATTCTAAACACTTTTTTTCTTGAGTGCAGTCCATCAACACGTTCAAGAAGACAGTGTTTAGAATCTTCAGCTTCACCACATCTGTAGATGGGCCTTTAATACTATTAAACCAAACTAACAAATAACACATGTCACCAGATGAGGGGTGGTGGGGGGTGGGGTGGGGGGGAGGGGGTCTATTCTGGACAACAGACAATACACAAGACATAACTAGATGATAATGATGATTTTAATGATGATATTGATGATGTTGTTGATGATCGCTGGTACATCTGTAAATATATATAAAATACATTTACTATCACACAGCAACATAGCAAAGTATCAACTTAACTGAAGTATGTCTACATGTATACATTATTTTTCTTATTACTGCTCAAAAACATAGATTGTGGGTACTCGTTAGAACCGCCTCGCCGAGGCTGTTCTAACGGGTACCCACAATCTATGTTTTGAGCAGTAATATGAAAACTATCGGAGTTTTTTTTATCTGAAAATGTTCAGTTTTTGGAGGTTAAATTTTCTATATATTTGGATAGGCGTGTTTTCGTAACGTATTTATTTCAATGACGAAGCACATCAAGACAGCATCGTGATATGACAGAAAAAACTATTGAAATTTACGCCAACCAAACAAAGCCGCGTCTGATACCCAGTGATACAGAATTAAGGTAGATGGATACACTTTCAAAGGCAACAACTGTCAAAATTGTTTTACTCCCTTCTGAAAAGGTGTCTGTTCTAAATGGAAAGAATTTGTCTCCCGAGGGGAACAAAATTCTTTTCTTTTAAAGTAGACCGCTTTCCATTAGTACATTGATGTACAAGAAATCAAAACAGAAGTAATGTTAAGATAGCGGAAACATTACGAAAACGCCTATTCAAATACATTGAAAATTTCACCTCCTTTCAAATAAAATTCTGATATTTTTCATATTTCTGCTCAAAACATAGATTGTGGGTACTCGTTAGAATCTCCTCAACAAGGCGGTTCTTTCTTTTGAACAGAAATAAGAAAAATAATGTATACCCCTGTAAACCCCAGTTTTACTATATAAAGTGGAGTTTAAGGAGGTTAAAATGATATAGGTATGTTTTCGTGATGAATCTGCCAACTGTATCCATTCGCTTTAATGAGTGCATTTCGCCTACCAAATACAGAGGATTATACCACACTAGCGTAATTTGATGCATTGATGCATTGAAGGGAAGGGCGACGTTGGTAAAGAATTGATCTGAGATGAAAAACCTTGAAAATCGAAGCATTAATATGTAAATTTAGATGCTAATTTGCCAAAACCTCTGGTAAACATTTAGAAAGATAATGACTTTAAAAAATAGACAAAAAAAAAAAAAAAAAAAAAGAAATCGGACAATGTCTCATGCCTATATAACTATGACCCCCTTAAACCCCACTTTTATATAGTAAAACTGGGGTTTACAGGGGTATGCATTATCTTTATTATTTCTGCTCAAAAACATAGATTGTGGGTACTCGTTAGAACCGCCTCGGTGAGGCGCGTCGGTGAGGCGGTTCTAACGAGTACCCACAATTTATAAAACATAGATTGTGGGTACTCATTAGAACCGCCTCGGTGAGGCGGTTCTAACGAGTACCCACAATCTATGTTTTGAGCAGAAATATGAAAAATATCATAACTTTTATCTGAAAACTTTCAGTTTTTGGTGGTAAAATTTTCAATATATTTGAATACGCGTGTTTTCGTAATGTAGATTACTAGAGATGTTACAGATATTGGACGCAGACAATCTTAGAGTGTGCCATTGCCCCGGAAGCACTTTATGACATTTCATGGACTGGTCCAAGGCTGCTCAACGTTATATTATAACCAAGTATTTGCTTTCACAAAAAGGCTTGGTCTACGCTTAGCACAATGATGTTAAAGCTGATTGAAAGGTGACAGCAAAATGTCAAGTTTCATGTTAATACACCAAGTAGTCTCCAAAATATAATGACCTGTTCCCGAACCACGAAACGTATAAGTTATTTGACCTATGACATGAAATTTGATATTTTGCTGTCAATCTTCAATCGGCTTTTATATTTATTGTATTTATTGTATGCTAATCTTAGACCAAACTTTTTGTGAAAGCTGATAGTTGTTGCAAATATTATTTAGGCTCAGCATAATCACGGCTCTGTAATGTTTTAGTCTCATAAGATATTGAAAACGTCGGGGCCCACAAAATCAGTTTGCGCAGTTGTTTTTTTATTTTTTATTTTAAACCGCGATAACTTTCGTATCAAAGGGCATGGTCTTAGCCTTTATAGTAATAACACACATATACGCATAAACACCCCCCCCCCCCCAAACACACACACGAGAGAGAGAGAGAGAGAGAGAGAGAGAGAGAGAGAGAGAGAGAGATTTCTACAAGCTTTGTACAGCTTCCGTTCGTGATGGGCAGGTGGGAAATGTTTATCCAATCAGCCTGTGGTTTTGTCACTGAAGTTTACTGGGTGGAGACCTTTGATATGCTCTGTTTGTAAATTTTTATCTTATTTCGTGAAAGTTGACACAAGGACAAGCTAAACCACACCTGCTCAATGGGAACTTAACAGATTTCAGTCTGCAAACTTCAAAGATCCAAATAAGGCATTTGTTTCAACCAAAACTATTGATATTTTTTGTTCCTCCGCAAAAAAATAAGTTATGGTACTCATTAGAAGCGCCTCATTGAGGCGCTTCTAATGAGTACCATAAAATATTTTTTTTCTTGGAGAAATAAGAAAAGGAAATCCTTCTAAATTTATCTCTGATCTGGAGCTATGAAGCTGCATGATATAATTAAGTTGGGACAAGATAAATCAGGTTATACTATATGGAATCTTTAGAACATCTGCGACAGCTTAGACCCAGATTTATCTGCCTTTCCGCAGTCTAATCAGGGGCCCTGATGTATGTACACAGTGTCCAGTGTGTGAGGTGACAGCTGATCAGACTACGTTACGCATGTGCGGAAGCTGATCTGGGTCTTTGCTGTCGCTTATACCCCATAAACATATTTATAGCATTTAAACAAGACAATACGTACGTGTCCATTATATGCATGCATATGTATTTACGTACGTACGTACGTACGTACGTATCTATATTTAACACTATACATACATGTACACTATCTCACATCAGCCAGTGCGTCCGCGCAGTCTGATCAGAGTCTTCGTTGTAGCGTTAAGAAAAGTTGTATTCTTCGTGGCTGTCCAAAATGTGCTCAGCGAAGATTCTGATCAGACTGCGCGAATGCGCAATCTGATCTGAATCGTCGCGGGGCGCACATGTCCGAAGGTATATTTTCGGACGTTGCGGCTAAATTAAACTGTTTATTCATATTCTTATGGCGAAACTGCGACACAATATTAATCGTTTAAAGGCTGCTCTATATAAATTCTTTTTCTCAGAGTCTCCTAAAAACAATAAAGTAGAAAAAAAAATATTGTTAACAGTGTCACGCAAAAGTCGGCTTAGCACAAAAATGTGTACAGCGAAGACCAGATCAGCGTGCTTACCAGGGTCTGTTCAGAGAAGTCGGCTTTCGTTGGTAGTCTACAGTATCGAAGCTTAGTGCTGGCTGACAGCGAAGTGCTTGGTCTGGGTTTTCGCTGTTCGCAGATGCAATCAAATTTCTGTTTAGTGGTTTGGATTAAACCTTAACTCTTGTCATGCTGAATAAATTAAGATGCCACGCCCACTTCTAATTTCCAGGCAATCAGATTACTTGATCCGGGTTTTTGATAGAAATTCACATGTTAAATGACAAACAGTGCAGATCCAGAGAAGCCAACTGATCTGGATCTATACTGTTTGCTAAGACAGGGCATGTCGTGTTCAGCAAGAGAAGGGTTAAATGAGAGGAAGGAATGTATGATTTATGAAAGCAATTTTAACTGAGCCGGGTTACAGCATTTCCTGCAAGAATGTATGTGAACCCAGAGAAATTCAGGTCAGCTTGCACACCCGCGAGGTCCGATCAGAGTCTTCTCCGGGTACACTGTGGGTGGCCAAGCATTCACAGCGTCATCAGGCAGACAGGCAAGAGTCTGATCTGATCGCGCTAATGCGCAGCCTGATGTAAGTTTTCGCTTGCGCACATGCAATCTTGAAGGAAATGCTGTGCCCCGGCTCAAATATTTCTTTTTTTTTTTTTTTCCTGAAAGATGATATTTGATATCATGATACTGGAAATATTGACTTGGCAAAAAAATCCGCGTTATTCCATATATGCCATGTAATGTTCCATACCGTAGCTACCCTAAGTACTCAGACACCTCACCATACTTATCCTAAATTTTGAACAAGTACAATTTACTACCCGATGTTGTTTCCAAATATTGCTGGATGAGTGGCAAACAGTGCAGACCCTGATGAGACGCCGCGTTCTGCGGCGTCTCATCTGGGTCTACACTGTTTGATCAGGCCTGTCTATTCGAATACATACGGACAGATCTGCTCACTGAGTTAGTATCCGTTCAGTCTATACAGGATGTTCTCGGCTCGCTGTATACATCATTAAGTGAACAACGAAAATCCTCAAAACTGCATAAAAACTCAGTCTGATTTGAGTCTTTGCTGTTGGAACATATGATGTAAAATGGCGTGCATTTAGGTAAATTGTTTGTAGATTCCATTCATAGCGTCATACAACAATAATCCAGTGAATAAACGAACAGTGATGCGCCGTGGATCAGCCAGATTACGCCTCGAAAAAAAATATCGCTATTTTCTGAGCAACCGAAACACGGGGTCCTTCCTCTGAGGATGCGCGGATGATGTGGGTCTACGCCGTTCATGTATACATAACAGCCATATTTTGGGTGACTCGGTCCGGTGCTAAGCCCAGTGGGGAAACAACGTTAAAATGACGTCGTATCAACATCGATGCGACGTGATCACGTCGCATCGACGTTGATACGACGTCATTTCGACGTTGTTTGCCTGCTGGGAAGGGGACTTGATACGCTTTAGATTTTCGGCTATTCTTTTCAACGGAGACCTTATTTGTAACTTCCCGTTTGTTTTCTTGCTCATCAATTTTAAGCCCCTTCTAAAAAGAGGTCTGCACTTAATAGAAAGAATTCACTCCTAGGGGGAGCAAATTCTTTTGTTTTAGAGCAGACCTTTTTTCAGAAGGTACATGTAGGCAAAACATTGTGGACATAGTTGTCTCCCTTAAAAGTATCCATTCTCTGCTTAGAGAAAATGTGTTTCCAGTGATATGTAGACAACAACGGTCCATATCCGCTTGCGCGTCAGTGCTGTCTGATCAGAGCATTCGATGTCTGCTGTAACGTATAGAATGAATCAGAAAAAAGAAAAATGCCCTGATCAGATTATGGGGACTCTTTGCTCTCCAAATAGAAACCAAAAAACAAGAAAAAACAAAAACAAAAACAAAACAACAACAACAACAACAACAAAAAACAAAACAAAAAAACAACAACAAACAAACAAAAACAACAACAACAACAACAACAACAACAACAACAAAACAAAACAAAACAAAAACAAACACAACAACAACAACAAACACCACCCCACCTCCTACCAAAATACAATAACGCAACAACAACAAAAAAAACAAACAAACAAAAACCAAAAACAATAAAAAAACAACAAAAATCAAAACAACAACAAAAAAACAAAACAAAACATTTTGACATGTGATCTGCATAGACTCAGATCAGCCTGTGTATCCGCGTAGTCTAAGCATATACACTGATCAGACTGCGCGTCTACGCTGGTCACATATGTCATAAGGTCTTTTTTCTGTTTGAAGAAACTCATGTAGTAAGGCTCTTTGTGTGTGATAAGGCTGAGTTTTGAGACCTTGCGGTTTATTAAGGCAGTAAATGTGGTATGAACAGAAGGCGAATTTCAGACCTAGTTGACACAAAGTTGCTTTTAATCTATAGAACAATATTTGACTTTGTGATAGCCTAATCTTAATAATAAAAGGTTATGTTATTAGAATATGATTTGCAAAACAAGTAATATTTCAATCGCCTGTGAGTGACGGATAATTTAACTGTCACATACGGACATGCTACCCAATGACGTCATCAAGATGACAAAATTAAAATTAATCACCAATTAATTGGATGACGTGACCAGGATAACAACAAAAGGTGTTCCAAATTGTCGCTGTGGTGCTAAAGGGAAGTTTACAAAACGCGTAGCATGGCGGGTAAATATTTCAGTAGACGACATTTTAAAATATTTTTCTAATTTTTCCCAGAAAAAAAAGACTTTGACATTTAATGAAAATTATTTCCTTAGGAGACGATTTGCATAAAATGTCAAATTCCATTTTCTGGGAAAAATAAGAAAAAATATCATCAATTTGTCGTCTGCTGAATTTTCCCATTGAGTCGTAAAGATTAAACCAGAATCCACGTATATCAGATATGGCGTTAAAACAATGACTCAGCCTTGTTCTGTTCTTTTTTTCAATCACTCATAGACAGAGTCGTTTGATTAAAGCGAAAGAGAAAGAATGGATAATATTCTATTTATAGTGCTACACTTTACGGTGTCTCTGTTCCAATGCCTTGTGGCATTTCCAACAAACCATGGAAACGTGACTAATTGTACCATTCATGTAAGTATCAGTAGTGTAGCCAGAATGAATGATTTTTACGCACATCTAGGAACAGTCTTGAATAAGTGTGCCTAGATACATGTACGTTTCCAACATAGGGGCTACTCTTAAAGGAAAGAATTTGCTCCCTTTAAGAGTAGCCCCTATGGTAAAGGGAGCAAATTCTTACCTTATACATGTAGAGTTGATCTCTTTTCGAAAGGGGACAAAACAATTGTAACAGAGTTGTCTCGACTGAAAGTATATTAATTCTTCTTAGCTTGATACTAAACTATGAGGATTTAAAATCTATTCTCTATTATTAACCAATGACTGCGATATATTGTAAGGAGAGCGTAATAGAAACAAAAAATAAAGACATTAATTTCAGTGCCTCTAATATATTGATCCAGTGCACGGTATCTCCTACACGATTAGATATACGTACGTCCAGCGAAGACTCAGATCAACCTGCGCATCTGCACAGTCAGAACATTCTTCGCGAAAAAAAGCGTCTTCATGCAGGCGGACAACGAAGACTAATTACCCCATGAATCCGTGATGCAGTCGAACTGCCGATTCTTAACACTGATCCAACATAACAGTTCACGAGACATTTTGGCTACAGGCAAGAGAAGAATTATTTTCATTTTTGTAAGGTTATTACAAGAAACTATAAGGTGAGCGTTTGAGGAGAATCAAAACATACTTATTTTCGCCACTACCATTTACATTACATAGCGCCTTTTAGTGCAGAAAATAAATAAATAAATAAAAATTATAAAGCTGAAGCAATATTTTCCGAGGTAATATAGCGTAAGCAACACGAAAACCGATTACAATCGTTAATTCGTCGGATCCAGCTCCTTCAAATAACATTGTGGATGTTTCTCTATATGTGCAATGGAGAAAAAGTGTGATTTATTCTGCAACGAACCACTGAGGGGAAGCGTGCGACGCTATCTGGCGCCGTTACGACGTCATCGATACATTGCTGACGTCAATACTTATTTCCACGACGATGGACGGTGTAACTTGGCTTTTCTCTCGTCCACGACATAGAAATACATATAAACGTCAGCGTTACAGTCAAAACTGTTGGCAGGATTTCTTTGTCCAGTGGCGGAAAGTTGGCAGTTGAGGGGTGCGATTAATTTTTCGCGGTTTTCTTTGTGTTAGAATCGAAATACATTTCTAACACCCCTGCTCGTGTTGTGCCTTATTTGTTCCCTAAAGCGTGATTTGTTTAATTTTAAAATCACATTTTGTCAGTCAGTTATATAGAGTTTATTTGGTTGTTTTGATCGATTACGGAGAAATAATTCACTAGTGTTCTAAGGCTTACGCGTAAAAAAAAACGAGTGAACGAAGCGAATGAGTTTTTACAAGCAAACCTTAGAACCCGAGTGAATTATTTCTCCGTAATCGATCAAAACAACCAAATAAACTGTTTATTACATTTTCATTCATGTTTTACCTTTGAATTTTCACATTCAGCTGTTATGATTTCCTACCAAAATAGTTCCAGTCAGTGCATGAATTTCAAGAGGCGTGGTTTAGTTTGAAAATCAGTCGCCATCTTGTTTTCACTTTAATGCAAAAATCATCCTGTGCTTGAAATACAGACACAAAAATGTCACGAAAATTGAACTGGATTATCAAGAAAACCATACTTTATATTTGTGTTGCAGGTCTTTCCTCAAAAACGCCAACTGGACGTGAAAATTGCAGTTTGATGTCCATGATTTTTTTTCAAATTTTCCGCGAAATGTCAACTATTGTTATTGTTGTTACCAACAACGTCAGCAACGTCGCCTAGCAATTATGACGTCAAAACGTTCGAACTGAAATAATTCACTCGGTGAATTATAGATTATAATTCACTGATAAATCTCAGTAAATCACTGCTGAAAATGTAATAAAAGTAGATAAATAACTCACGCTTCGCGTTCGTGATTTGATCCACTTTACAACTGACCTCCAAACTATCATTAATTCTCAACAAATCACTGTTTCTTAATTCTAACATGACATCAACGTTTTCCCATTGAGCCTAATGGAAACGCCATCGTGATCAAACTAAAATAATTCACGTCGTCAAAGTAGTGCATGCAAAAGGGCGCGTTTGATGACGTCGCATGTAAACGTCTGCTTTTCGCGACGTCCACTGCAAAAGAGTTGCAAAAACGTCGATTTTCCTTTCTGTATCATTTTAGAATCGAAATAATTTTCTCTACTGTGAATCATCGCAACCAAGGCATGATGTTGTCGGGTAGATGCGAATATTAATTCACTCTGGCTTCACCGTCGTGAATTAATTCTTCACAACCTGCCCACCAACACCATGCGTTATTCGCGATAATTCATAGTAGAGAAAAATATTTCTTAAACAGAAGAAGACATTATTCAAATTAAACAGGCTTTCACAGAAACACAATTAGGGTAGCATTACTTGGATTCAACAGATTTCGTGTTTTTGGTTTTTGGTGGATGCACCCGACAGACGATGTTTTATTGAAAATGATGCAAAGGACTTCGGAATCTGCGATAGACTTCTTGGACTGTAGAGTTTTAATAACTAAATAGATTAAATATCGAATTCTACTCGGAAACGAGTCATGTTTCGGCAATAGGGTTGTTTTTAGTCGATTCAGCTCTGCGTGGATACGGATCTTTTGTCGTTTTTCTAACTAAATTTAATCAGGGTCTCAGCGGTAAGATTATGGTATGAAACAATAGTATTTACCGAAACATTGTTTAATATTTACATTTTAAATGTAATCGTCTATGATAAAGTCATTATTGTTGCAGTTCATTGCTCGATGCAAAACATTGAGCTATCGCGTGATCTAGGCTGCGCATTAGGGCGGGGCGACGTGAGCGTCCGGCTTTAACATTCTTTGTTTACATACATTTGCATGACGTCGGTCACGTATCTCCATGACGTTAAGCGCGATAAATCCGCCGCCGGGCTGTTCCGAGAAATTGAAATCTAAATATTAGAAAACCAAGCGAATTTAAATGTAAGGTAAGAGCTGGTAATGAATTAATAGTATGAAATATAAATATAAGAATTGAAATTCTGGGCCTAGTTGTTCAAAGCGTCGTTAGCCTAACGAGGTTGTTAGTGGTCAAAATGTTAACTGTTCTAGTAAGTACAATATCTAATGCACGGGTATTTTTGCTGAAAAATGTGAGTAGCATACGAGGGATGTTCGAAATGAATTGCTTATTTCTATCTGGAGACTTCAAATTTCAAGTTAGCCCAAAAGTACTCATTTCATGCCTTTGAAGTACTCCCCGTGGCTAGAAATGCAAAGTTTCAGCCAATGTATCCACTTCTTGAAGGCGTCACGGTACGCTGATTTGGGCACAGTAATAAGGTACTGATGAATGGCAGATCCAAGTGCCTGTCGGGACTGGTATTTCCGCCCAGCAAGGAATGCTTTCAATTTCGAAAACAAAAAGAAATCACATGGGGCAAGGTCTGGGGAATACGGGGGGTGAGGCAAAAACAGTTACTTTTTCTTTCTTCAAAAAACGCCATAACTACTGCGGCGGTATGAGCTGGGGCATTGTCATGTAGAAGACGGACATGTTTAAAACCAGTGGCAGGGCGTCGTTTCTGATAATACTTTTTCAGTTTCTTCAGTACTACGTCTTTGTAGTACTTTCCGGTGATGCTTTTGCCCTTTTTCACTGGCTCTTTTATTGCGACTCCTTCACCAGAGAAGAAGATTGCATACAGAACCTTCTTTGTACTCAAAGAACGTTTGGCATTTATTGGGCGTTTGCTGTGTTTAGTGGCCCAGATCTTATTGCTAACCTTTCTGACGGGCTCAAAATAATGGACCCAGGTTTCATCACCTATGACGACATTAGCAAACTGCTTTTTGTCATATTTTGGAAACATTTGAAGCAGCTTTTTGGCCACTTTAACCCGTTGCCTCTTTTGCTCGTCAGTCAACAGATGTGGCACCCATCTAGCAGAAATCTTTCTGACTTTCAAATGCTTCTTCAAAATAAGGTGAACCGTTGAAAGTGATATGCTTACCTTTCGTGCAATATCACGAACTGTAAATCTGGCATCTCCTTCAATGATTTCCTTTATTTTGGAAACGATTTTTTTACGAGATGCAGATTTTGGCCTACCTGATTTCGGTGCATTTTTGATGGACTCTACACCAGACTCAAATTTCTTTTTCCACCGCCGAACTGTGTCATAAGACACACAAGAAGGTCCAAAAGCAGTAGAAATTTCAGTCATCAGCTTCTTCAAAGAACAACCAAGTTTTGAGCGAGCTTTGATGTAAGCCCATATTTCATCTTTTTTGTCGACGCTTCTACCAACCATTTTTACTGCAGTGGTCAATGACTGCGTGTATTCAAATGGCAAATTTTATGTCTTACACTAAGTCTAACATGTACATTTATACACCATTGTGTAGATATTGAATAACCCTATACAGGTATGTATTGGTTTTTATCGTGCCCCACGTGGATATCGAGCTAGAGGACAATAAGCAATTCATTTCGAACATCCCTCGTATTTAATGATCAAAGTTTTAAAAATACGTTTACTAACGACATCGTTAGTTTTGAACAGCTGGGCCCTGATCTTGAGCTTGCATTGGACGATGAAAAACATTAGGTTATTTTCATGTCTCCAAGAAGCTCTTTTAATTTCAACTCTTAACAAGCAATATATACAAAATCCATAGTAATAATGATCTTTACTTGTTAATTTGTAGGTATGAACTCGCACACCCCTCATCCGTTTATACCTAGTTTACAATTCTCATTATTTTCTTTTCTATTTTACAGCCCTCATCCAGATTGATACCGTGTACTCAGTATATATTTGAAGGATATGAATGTAAGTAAGCAGTTTTAGATTTGTGTATGCCGTGACACCGCAGAAGCTAGATTCAGACTGCGCATGCCCAGCACGTGCTAAGAATATTCGCAATGTGGTCTTTGTTTAAGGAAAACGGTTACAATTTCGAGAGAAATAAGTCGCACAGTAATAGTTGCCTCCTTTCTCACAGGAGGCTACTCTTAAGAGGAAAGAAATTTGCTCCCTTTAGGAGCAAATTTCTTTCCTTTAAAGAGCAGCCTGGGTTTCAAAATGTAGCCTTTTTTCGAAAGGACTGAGATACAATGGAAACGAATTAAAATCTGGAAAAGTTGTCTCTCTTTGAAACATGCTGACAATAGTGTATCCAAGTGTATCCAGACGCATCCAATCATAGGTCAGAAAAAACGTGCGCTTCAGAAGGAGACTGTGCGATGCGCATTCTTGTTTGAAAATGCGTAGTTCGCATAAGCCCCGACTATAACTTCTCTCGTGACGCGGGGTCATGCAATTTTGTTTACTAACTTACCCTGTCGGTACCACAAGAGGTATTATGAGGCTTACAAGCAAATGCAAACAACGTTTGATAGAGATGAGACGGCTCATAATGACAGTCTAATCAGGATCTACCCTGTTTGACATTCAGCTTTTAAATCTCAGATAAAAACTTATTTCAATATAGAGGGTTGGTTAAAAAGTAACAGACAAGAATTGTCATCTGAAATTTGGCACCGAAAGTGTTTAAAATGTCTGGATAGCTTCAATGCTGTTTTTTGTTCTTTTGTTAGTTGCATATGCCATGTCAAATAACGTCGACCCCAATTTGCTCAATACTATTTGTCAAGATCCTCTTTTTGAGGCACTATTCATAAACGCGTTGAGTATAATATATATATCGTGTGTGTGTGTGTGTGTGTGTGTGTGTGTGTGTGTGTGTGTGTGTGTGTGTGTGTGTGTGTGTGTGTGTGAACATTTATTTTTGATACACGTTAACACTGGGACATCTTTCAGTGTAGCGGTGGCTGTTCATTTTATGTAGTCTAGAGATTTAATTACTTAAAAACAAATAAGAAGAAGAGCGAACCTACTGACAAGACTGTGATTTTAAGCATAGTCTAAGTATATGGTCATATGGATATGTACGTGAATGGTGAATACATTATACATGATTTTGTGGAAAAAGAAAAAAAAAAGTGGAAAAAAAAAAGACACAGCGTCGCTGGTTTTCACGACAGCTTAAAAAGAAGACAGGTTACACGTTTTGATTTCCTGTTTGCTTTACAACACGCCAAGCCTTTTTTGAAAAGGGATCTATTCCAAAAGGAAGTACTCCAACTCCTTCTACGGACCCATTTTCATAAAGGGCAAAACAATTTTGACAGCTTGCTTCTCCTGAAAGTGTATCTATTTTCCCTTAAATAAGAAAACAAAAAATATGAGTATTACACCTTGTACAATATCTCATGAAGTTCGCTTGTTTTATTGCTTTAATAAATATTGCCAACACTGAAATATGAATATTTAAACAGTAAAATAACAATTAAGCCGGGGTACACCATTTCCTACAAGACTGCATGTGCGCCAAGCGAAGACGCAGTTCAGCCTGCGAATCTGGGCCGGCTGATCAGAGTCTTCGCTGAACCAATGGAGACGCTTTGGCTCCTTGGCTACCTACAATCCTTGCAAAGACTCTGATCAGACTGCGCGGATGCGCAGGCTGATCTTAGTCTTCGCTGGGCCAATTGAAATGTTGTATGAAAAGCGATGGTCCGGCTCAGTTGATGTCAACCCCATACCGTAAAGCCATATTTTAATACAAGTAATAGAAGACAGTAACAATAATAAATCTAACTACCAGATCCTGTCTTTAAAATAATACATGTATATCAACACCGCCAAAATAAGTGAAAAGGAAAATGGTTGCTTTTGTAATTGACAAAATGCTCCATTACTCGTTATATTAATTGTGCATATACGTTAATGATATTTGTGACTTATTCCAACAATATCTATCTATCTATCTGACCGTCTGACCATCTATCAATCTATCTATCTATCTATCTATCTATCTATCTGTCTGTCTGTCTGTCTGTCTGTCTGTCTGTCTACCTGCCTGCCTGCCTACCTACCTACCTACCTATCTATCTATCTGCCTGCATGCTCGCCAGTTTCTCTGTCTGTCTGTCTGCCCTACCTACAAATCTACTTATGAAGAATAACAGTGAAAGGCATGAAAGCTGATAGGATCGTCGAATTGATTTTAAATGGTAATACCTAAACTAATGTAGCTATTTCGCTATGTTTATACATTTGTTTTTTTATCAGAGATGAAATGCAGCTGCTCTTCGTTTAATATAAGAACCGCAAAGTGAGAAAACGTACCTTCTGACATGTGCGCACAAACAAGACTCAAATTAGCCTGCGCATCAGCGCAGTGTGATCGGAGCCATCGTTGTCCGCATGAAAAAACTTTGTATCCTTGGCTGTACAAAAATGCTCCCAGCGAAGATTCTGATCAGACTGCGCGAATGCGCAGGCTGATCTGAATCCTCGCTGGGCGCACATGTCCGGAGGTACGTTTTCTGCCATTGAAGCTTTCGACTGTGTTGGGGTTTAACGACACGTCAACCCTTGTGGGTCATTTTGTGTCGTCTCCCAGACGAAGGGAGAAAAGAGATAGAAGGGATAGTAGAAGAGATGAAAGAGAGGAACAGGGAAGAAAGAGGAACAGGAATGAAAGTGAAGAAACAGAAGAAATAAAAACATTACCCCTCTACCCTTACCTGCTACAAGGATAGCAGGCCTTGCCCAAATGTAAGCCAATATCAATTGGACTCCCCGTGACGTAAGATACACGACACCTCTCTTCTAAGTTTAGTGTTCTAAATCACATCCGTTTTCTGGCATTTAGATGGAACTGACATTCTAGTATTATTATGATATTTGTAAGTCATTCCTGTGATCTTAAGAGCTTCGGTATTCAAACACTGCAAAAAAGGATCGACTGGCATCTAGACATTGTACCGTACGAAAAAACGTTAGTCCAAGAGAACTCAACTGATGGCGTAAGCATCATGAAGTAAGAGAAATGTATCATTGAAAGCAGTAATGAGTTGTTTTTCTTCAAAGTCTAATTGCCAGAATAGGATCCATTGCTATATAACTCTTCCTTTGTATATGTGACTTCTCTTATATGACATTTTAACCCATTGAGGACTGGAAGACCCCTAAACGGGTATCTGGCAAACAGTGCAGACTCAGATCAGACGCCACAGAACGCGGCGTCTGATCAGGATCTCCACTGTTTGCAAATAGCTTAACCATTTTTCTTTAGGAATATCTATATCATATAACCTGACATACCTAAAATTGAAAATGGACTGTTCCAATATACTGTGTGTGAGTTTATTAAGTCTTTAATGGGTTAAAGGGTACACGCAGCGCTGCAAACTATATTGCTGTCATATGAATTCCTTTTTGCTCTCCTGCACACCAACCCCTTCAAAATAGTGAACTACTCTAGCAGAAAAACAAATTGCTCCATTCGGGAGTAAATTCTATCCTTTCTAATGAAGACCTCTTTTTAGAAGAGAGGCAAGTGAAATACAAAAAAAAACTTGACCTAATTGCTCCCATGAAAGTAGATCTATTTTCCTAAAGGAAAACGTGTCTTGAAGATGCGCAAATTGTGCAGATTCAGATCATTCGCGCACCTTTATCATTTGTGTACTTGTCTTTACCTGTGTCTGTCTCATGCACGTCATATAGCTCCCTGTTGGCTAAATCATCGGCTTAAAATATGTGATATCCTTCTCTTTTTTTCTCAGAAAATAAGACTTAACATTTCATTCAGGGCCCAGTTGTTCAAAGCGTCGTTAGCTTAACGAGCTCGTTAAGGGTCATTTCGTGAACTGTTTTAGCGGATTCAATATGCAATAGTCTGATATTTTTTGGCTGAAAAAATGTGAGTAGCTTTTTGCGTATCACTCGATGTAAATTTTAGCGAATCGTTAACTAACGATGTCGTTAGCTTTGAACAACTGGGCCCAGATTGTTAGTAATCAAAGCACTGACGGCACTGGTGGATCGATTGTTGGAAAATGGCTCTGAACAGGGACTTAAAGGCTCCACATTCCATTTTTTTTTATCGAAGAAAGGTTTAATAAATTTATATGTAGTATTAATACGAGCATAAAATGTGGCATCTGAGAGCCTGTAACATTTCAGTTAATCTCTCGTTTTTGAACTGGATAAAAAATGAAATGATTTTTTTATCGTATCTCTGAATTAATGTTGGCAACATTAATTGACAGAAACGATAAAAAAATCATTTCATTACAAGAACGAGAGACTAACTGAAATTTTACAGGCTGTCAGGTGCCACATTTTATGATGGTATTAATACCATATACCAATTTATTAAACCTTTCTTGGATAATAAAATGTCTATTTTTGAGGAAAATGGAGCCTTTAAGACTGTTTCGTTTACAGTGAAACCTGTGTAAGAGAGCCACCTTTGAAACAGACTTCAGTGGTTGATGTGGAAAGGCGGCTGTCTTATAAAGATACGTGTCATTTAATTTTGCTAGCAAAATTATATGACATGTACCTTTATAAGACAGTCATCTTTCCACAGCAACCATTATTTAAAGTCTGTCTTAAAGGTGGCTCTCTTATACAGGTTTCACTTTAACCCTTTCTTGAAAAGAGATATGTACAGCAAGGATGACAACGTTGTATCATATCTCATAAAGGTGTCGTTGTGTATCTTACGTCAGCGGGGCGTCCAATTGAGATTGGCTTATAGTTGGACAAGGCCTGCTATCCTTCTAGCAGGAAAGGGTAGATGGGGAATGTTTTTATGTCTTCTGACTATCTCTTCTATCTCTTCTCTCCCTTTCTCACAATGACCCACAAGGATTGACGCGTCGTTAAACCCCAACTCAATCAATCAATGTTTCACAAAGTAACAAACAGATAGGGAATCAAATCATATTTTTTAGTTCTTGTTAAGTGTTAGATATGTGAAGCATTAATACTCTGTTCTATCTCGTTCTATGTAGTTTGTTTACTTGTTTACAACTGGCATGAATGGAGTAAGCATAATATCGCATTCAAAGGTTTCTCAAATGGTGAAAAGTAAATAGTGATAGATGAAAAGTGTGTAATAGATGAACGGTATGTAATTCATTGATCAAAACTAGTCTATAAACAGTCCATAAATAGATAAGCTATGGAGAGAAATATACGTCAGACGGTTAAATATAATACAACGAATGACCATTCTATCATTTGAGGGTAAATAGCTTTCCGATAGAGAGATAGATGAGATTACATACGACGTATGCAGTGACGTTGCTCATCACAGAATCAATCTTGACGTAGTTTGTCTCTATGCTTGGTAAGGTCAATAAATATGCTTAACCCATTTAGGCCTAGCGTCCCATCAAAGGGACACCGGCAAACAGTGTAGACCCAGATCAGACGCTGCAGAACGCGGCGTCTGATCAGGGTCTAACTGTTTGCTTTAAATTCAGAATTCTTTACGAAGCATGATAATAATAAAAACCAACCAGACACCCCTTATAGAGGAAATGGACCTGTGCAGAGTTATGGTAGAAGACTCCACTCGGCATAAATGGATTGTGAATGACAACATTTGGTAGATTTTCTGCCCTTTTTCACAACTTTTGAAACTTCCTAGTTGCTTTCCTGAACTCCAAGACTCTTCAGAAAAGGGGTCTACTCTTAAAGGAAAGAATTTGCTCCCCGCGGGAGCAAAAATTTCCTTTAGAGTAGACTCCTTTTAAGTAGGGGACAAAATTACTTCTTACAGAGTTGTTTCCCTGAAAGTATATCCATCCAACTTAAATACAAACATAATTATGAATATCACGTGAATTTCCGCATGAAAAACCCTTATTTGCACCAGTCATTTGAAACGCCGTCAGCTACGGTACCGCGGAAAGAGAGGACATAACGGTGCTTAAGTGCCATGATATTACCTCCAATGAGTCCCGGTAGTGCCGGTAGATTTTAGTCAGGATTTACCGCGATATAGTAAAATGTATTCGCCGGGATTTAACTTCTAAAGCCAAATTTCACGAGGAGCCTCCATAAGATAGGGTAAGAAAGTTTCTCTAAATTGTCCAGCTCATTTGCTGTTAGTCATTATAGTCAACCCCCGAGGGGCAGGGACTTTTAGCAGGGATTTTACCATAAATATGGCCCCGCACTGCAGGGGCTTTGCAAACTGAAAAGTTAAAAGACCCGCCATTCCGCGGCCCTACGGGTCCAGGACTATAAACGACTGGTGCATAATTTTGGAACCTTTTTGTTTATTGAATTCCCTACTGAATATGGGCGGAACATAACTTTAAGCATTAGAGAGGTTCCGAAGTCAAAACAAACTTTAACCTGCTGACAACTGACAATAAATAAAAGCTGACAACATTGTGATATATTTTTTCTTCATTTGTACATGTAATACTTGACATTCCATTCCTTTAGTGGCAATTTGAATGAGGTGTTTTATTTTCTGTAAATACAAACACAGAGTGCTAACAGCCTACAAAGTGTTATTGCTTAAGTCTTTAAACCTAGCAAACAAAAACATACACCTCTGCAAAAGGTGTAGAACCAGATGAGAAGACTCATGATGAGCCGTCTCATCAGGATCTACACTGTTTGCCATTTGGTTTTGGACACCACATCTTGAACAATATATATGTCCCAAAACAAAGACAGATGAGTCTACATTAGAAACAGAGGGCTGAAAGGGTTAAAATGTATAAGAGACGGAATACGAAATGGAATCATTCTTTGGGAAGGAGTTAACCCTTGCCATGCTGAATAAATTAAGATGCCACGGCCATTTCTAATTTTCAGTCAATCATATTACTTGATCCATATTGTTGACATAAATTCACATACTTAATGGCAACAGTGCAGATCCAGATCAGTTGGCTTCTTTAAAAGCCAACGGACCTGCATCTACACTATTTGCAAAGGTAGGATATATTCGGGTTCAGCATGACAAAGGTTTATAATTTAAACGCACACACACACACACACACACACACACACACACACACACACACACACACAAAACAAAAACAAAAACAAATAAACAATCATTTCTGCTAGAATAGTCTCCGTTTGAATAGTGGCACAAACATTCAGCCTAGAGCCCCGACTCTCTCTCTCTCTCTCTCTCTCTCTATCTATCTATGTCTCTTCATTCTTTGTCATTTTTCTGTCCGTCTGTCTGTCTGTCAGTCTATCTATCTCTGTTATTCTTTGTCTATCTGCCTGTCTGTATATACACTACTAGGTAAGTAATTTATGTAATGATACGGGTAATGATATGTATAAAATTCATTAAGACACTCTGGAACATTTAAAATTATTTTTATTCTCTCTCTCTCTCCCTCTGAGGTGTGTCTTCGTCATAAGGCGTTGTTTATTTATTTTCTCAATTGAGGCGTCTGCGTTTACGAATAGGAAAATAACGTTACTCATTTTAATCGAATACGCTAGTTTGTATTATCGTGACTTAACCACTAAAATTGGGCGAAACGGCTAAATAAGTGATAATATTGTCATGATTTTACGTTGTTTATAAAGCTTAGTAGCTTTGTTGAGTTAAGGCTTTTCCGGACGTGATTAATTCTCACTTGATCATTTTTCCTATAAGCAAATACAAGTTGAATGAATATCTTTTCAGGGAAGACAACTCGGGGAACTCTGTCAAAATTGTTTTACCTCACTTTTTGAAAATGTCCACTCCAAGGGGAAGAGTTTGCTCCCCCTAGGGGAGCAAACTCTTTCCTATTAGAGTAGAACCCTATTTAGAAGGCGCTTGACGTGCAATTAATCAAATAAAGAATACAACAGACGGTCAGGCGTTTTCAGTCCCTTTAAGTTGTAAGTAGCTGTTTTAGCATTAGGACATGTACAGCTAGTCCAGTGCACAATAAATGAAATCAATAAACCTGGCGTATCTGCGACAAAATAGGTTTTTACCGATTGGTTGTTTTTGTCTTCTAGTTTAGATCACCTGGGCTCCAGGGGAGCTTATAGGACAATAGTCCGTCCGTCGTACGTCAGGTATGGGCGCCAATATTTTACAGATGAGACTTTAAACATGATGATACTTATTAATGTTTGCTGCTTAGAGATACCTGCTGATGTTGGAGCTACATTTGCAGACAGCAGTTCTGATTATCCATTCAGACGAAGCAATATTTTAAAAAAGTCAGGAATTAACTGGATGGTGAAGCAAGCAACAAGAACAAAACTACTCAAAAAAAAAAAAAAGATTTTATTAACTCCCAACATTTTAAAAGTTGAAAACAAAAAGTTGATTAATAAAAATACCATGAAATGGATGTTTTTACATTGGCCCTGATACAGGTTCTCGGCCAGTCGTATTGGCCTGAGGATTGCTGTATTGGCACAAGGCGAAACCGAGGGCCAATACAGACATCCAAAGGCCAATAGGACTGCCCTCGGATCTATAACAGGGCCAATATGAAAACATCAATTTAATAACATTATAATGCTAGCTTTATCCGATAGAAACCTAGGAAAAGAAACGCCATTGGAGAAGAACGTCAGTTTCGTATAGATAAAGCTATGTTTGTTATTATCAGCGTTTCATTTGTCTAATAACCTTAAGTAAATAATAATAATAATAATAATAATAATAATAATAATAATAATAATAATAATAAAAACACTTATCCATGGCTAACATTAAAACAATTAAGTAACTTTATATATTGTCCAGACAGAGTAAAAAATTACATAGCTATAATTTTCAGTCTGCGCATGTGTTTGTGGGTTTTAGAGGTTTTGTTCTCGCTATCAATCATTGGACTTTATGATGTCTATTTTTCTTCTCATTACAGCATGCAATGAGTCTGAATTAAAGAGAAGATTTCCAGAGCTCTATACATCAGAAAAAAGGGAATTCGCCACATGGCCTGGACCACCTAAACTCATAGGAAAAGAATCTCGTAATATTACATGGACGCCTTCCATAGACGGTTAGAATAGTTTTGTTTCCTTTACCGTTTTAACACAACTTAATCATACGTAACTTATCCTAAATTTGAATAAATCCATTTTACTACTTCTTGATGTATTTAAAACTGATGGATGAATGACAAACAGTGTAGATCCTGATCAGAATCCGATTGTGGCGCCTGATCTGGATCTATGCAGTTTGCATAGGCTTTTTTTTTTTACCGCATTTAGCCCCAAGTTTTGAACAGAAGCGTCGTACAGTCCTAAGGGGAAGTCCACCTCTACTGGTATACATTCAGCACTGCACAGTCATGATGTGAAGTCCGCCTCATACATGAAGTATTATACAGTCTTGAGCTGAAGTCCGCCTCTAGCGGTACGTCATACAGTCGTGAGCTGAAGTCCACCGCTAGCGTTATACATGAAGAACCGTACAGTTCTGGGTTGAAGTCTGCCTTTACATGTAGCTGTACACATTGTCGGGGAGCGGAAGAGAATGGACAATTGCGGATTGTAGGGCACTTACGATGTTGTACAGTGGACGTTCAGTTACTTGCGCTGTTGGATATTAAGGAAAATCTTTTGTCTTTAACACGTAAAACAAACTTCCACGCTCATGGCTGCTCTGTTTACATATTTGGCACAACGCGTGATTATTTAAAAAAGCAAATGGCTGATCGTCCAATATACAACATCGCAAGTGCCGTACAATCGCAACTGTCCGTTCACTTCCGCTCCCTGATCCTGTTACACATGGAGGGCCGTAAAGTCATGATGTCCGCCACTAGGCAGGCGATTCACATGAAATATTAAGCCATATTTTCTCTGAAAAACAACAACAACAACAACAAACAAAACAACAACAACCAAAAAAATGTCATCTGCTGCAGTTGTGATTAGTACTTTAATGGACAAGTTAGCCTGTAAACGACAGGCGAACAGAAAAGATTCTGAAAAAATTGCTCGGATGCGCAAGCTGGCTCCAGACTTCCGTTGTGCACGTATGACCTTGAGAACATTTATTTTCTGTGTTTCAGGAGGTATTCACTTTCTGAAAGGGTTCCAGATAACACTGTATGGTATCAGTTTCCGGTCCTTTGATAAAACCCTATGTGCTGTTATTAACCTTAATGGTACCAATGAGGCAACAATCTCACGGCTCATGAATGTAAGACTTCCTTTTTAACTCTCTGCAGGTTTCATGAAAATTTCAGCAGACGAGATTTTGAAATATGTTAATTTTTCCTTAATAGAGATATTGCCTGTTTTCTGGGAAAATTACAAAAACATCATACTTTGTCGACTGTTGAATTTGCTCAGAGAGTGTTAATAATAATAATAGTAATAACAAAAAATAATAATAGTAATAATAATTATAATAACAAGAAGAAGAAGAAGAAGAAGAAGAAGTATTTCTGCTACTTCATCTACTACTACTACTATCTTATTATAATACATTACTAAAACATGCCTATTCAAAATATACTGAAAATTTTACCACAAAAAATGAAAATTTTCAGAGAAAAAATTCGGATATTTTTCATTTTTCTACTCAAAACATAGATTGTGGGTACTCGTTAGAACCGCCTCGCCGAGGCGGTTCTAATGAGTACCCACAATCTATGTTTTTGAGCAGAAATAAGAAAAATAATGCATACCCCTATAAACCCCAGCTTTACTATATAAAAGTGGGGTTTAAGGTGGTCAAAATTATATAGATATGTTTTCGTGATGAAATATCGTGCCGCCATGACAAAATAGAGTTTTCATACATGCGGGCAACGAATGCTCAGGTTAGCTTCAGCATTCATCGGGTCCTTAGGAGACAAATTTCATGCAAAGTAAAAGCCATTAATTTCTGAGGGAAAAACGAGAAAAAAGAAATCATTTATATATCGCCGGCTGATTTTTCCCAGACAGTGATGAAGGTTAAATCGTTCCCAGCGGGCACATGGTGTGACGCATTGCGTTTATACAACGTAGTATTAACGTCGCTGCAACGTCATGATGACGTTGCATCGACGTTAATCCGACTTTGTATAAAGTGCCCGCTTGGTATGATTTATTGATGAAGTAGTAACCGAACGCTCAGAAAAATAACGAAACACTAACTGTTCAAAATATCTATCTTAGGCTACGTTTGAAGCTCATTTTGATGCTCCCGGGGACTTCATGGTAAATGTACAGTCGTTACCTCCACCAGACAAGGGGTATACTCCGGTCATTGAGGAGACACTTTCAAAGGATAACTACAGTATGTATATCTGGGCCCAGTTGTTCAAAACTAACGATGAAGTTAGTTAACGCATCGTTAAAACTTTGATCATTAAATATGGCATATATGCTAATATTGTTGCTGAAAAAAGTAAGTAGCTTTTGCATTTGCAAAAGTTACTCACATTTTTCAGCAAAAGTACCTGTGAATTAGAAATTGTATTTACTAGAACAGTTAACATTTTGACCACTTACGAGCTCGTTAAGCTAACGATGCTTTGAACAACTGGGCCCTGGATTTTTCCATTTCTGACGGTTCCCAGTGGGCACACAACGTTAAAATGACGTCGTATCAACGTCGATGCGACATGATCACGTCGCATCGACGTTGATACGACGTCATTTTGATGTTGTTTGCCTGCTGGGTTTATTTTGAAAAACAGGTGTGCATATAAATAGTATAGAAGATGTCAAGGAAGAGCCACAATCACAGAAATAGCCTACCAAAGATACCAAGAGGAAGAGCAAACAATACATGACAGAAAGTACATAAGCTACGAACAAAAGAAAAGCAAAAGGCAAAGTAGCCAGTTCCGTATTCCCCAATCTGATCACAATACCAGACAGGATCCGCCAAACACACACACACACACACACACACACACACACACACACACACAAAACAACGAAATAGGGTAACAACAAGAACAAGAACAACGACGACGACGACCACCACCACCACCACTACCACCACCACCACAACAACAACAAAAAACCAACAACAAAAACCAACAACAACAAACAAGAAAAATCCGCAGCGAACAGCCACAAGGCCACACACACACACAAAAAAAACAAACAAACAACATTAGAACCAGGGATTGAATCACTTCTCAAAGTACTGAATAAGTATTTACATTATTGAATTTTGTTACAAAAGGCTGGTCCCCAACATACTACTCTGCATACGAACTTGTTAGAGACGTAGTCAAAAGAATTAAATGTATTCACACTTAAAAATGAATCCTTTGGAAACAAAGAACGTATCGAAGAAAGTTTTTATTCTAATCATGTTCCGGATTTGGTTATACACCGTTGCTTATGCCCTCTAATCTCGTGTTGAGCATCGGTTTTATTGTATGCAATACTGGATTACCCAAAACGAATGCCTGTCTTAACTCTAACGGTGCCAAATTGCAGACGACATTTGTCGTCTGCTTTTCTTTTTTAACAAACTATCGCTTGGAAAGAAGTTTATACATAAAGCTGAAAGACTGAATGTCAAACAGCGTAGATCCAGATAAAACGGCTCATATGAGCCGTTTCATCTGGATCTATGCTGTTTGCAAAAGCTTATTATTATCGCCTGTGGCAGTGAAAGAGTTAAAGCTAAAAGCGATTAATACACTTACAGGGGAGACGACTCTCTTACAATTGCTCTACCTACCTTCTGAAAAAGGGATACACCCTAAAAGGAAAGAATTGGCTCTCTTTGTGAGCGAAATCTTTCCTTTTAGAGGGAAGCGAATTCTTTCTCAGTAGGGTGGACCTCTTTTCAGAAGGGTTATGTGTTCAGAAAAGCAAACAGGAAGTCACAAAAGTTATCTCCCTTGGCGGGAAATGGCAAAACTTCTACCCCTTAAGTGTACCTATTTCCCTTAAAGAAGATGTGTGGACAAAATAGCCAGCCTGTCATCAGTTTCAATGTTTTTGATACACAATTGATAGGCGACATACGATCAGTTGACGTTATATGACAAGGTGCCTTTCTTCACGGATTTCATCTATTGTGCTCTTGTCCATTTTGAAAGATGGCATCTACAGAAGTATCATTTGATAGTATCTATAAAATGCTTAGTTTGAGCCCTTTGTTTTATCAGTGTGTTTTTGATTAAATGCGTTGAACTGTGACAGTTCCTATGTTGCAGCTCGTCTTTGTTTGTGCGTCTGTGGTAGCATATTTGGCGTTTGTGTTGTCCTTATTTCGAGGGTTGAGCGCAAGACTATGGTAACTCAAACATAATTTTGAAACCCTTGTTTAGGGGCAACTTGGACCCCTTTGTAAACAATGCAAATTTAGGTGCCATTGCTCATACGAGCAATGACACCTAAATTTTCATTGTTTACAGAAAGAAATGTTGTAATCTTCATAACGCCTTCATGGTGAGGAGATTAGGTTTGGGGAAAAACAACCATCTGACTTACGCCATTCTTGCGCTCAACCCTCGATTTGTTCCTCATCTCTTCTTCTTCTGGTGCCTCAGGAGGGCTGTGCTTCGTGATTGTGGCATTTCATGGGTATCTTCACTTTTTAAGTTATATTTTATTGTCTTAACAATAAAACTTGACAGGAATACCAGTAGAACTAGTTTAAGCCCCAAGTACTTGTTTCAGTTCCTATTTTGCAGTTCTTTATAGAATCGAGCCTCAATAACTCGAACATCTTTGGGTCAATGTGAATTTATTCTAGACATGGATAGTATTTTATGTCGGATATTGCAACGTTGTCGTTGTATCTTGTCATTATTTGTTCCTTATCTCTGCTTCAATTGGTGCATTTGGAAGGTTGTGCTTCGTAATTGTGGTTTTTCTTGCATAATTAATACCTATGTCAAATAGGGAAGTAATCCTTGACCTGTTAACCCTTCTCTTGCTGAACAGGTCATGCCCTGTCTTAGCAAACAGTGCAAATCCAGATCAGTTGGCTTCTGAAGAAGCCAACTGATCTGGATCTGCACTGTTTGTCATTAAATATGTGAATTTCTATCAAAAACCTGGATCAAGTAATCTGATTGGCTGGAAATTAGAAGTAGGCGTAGCATCTTAATTTATTCAGCATGACAAGGATTAATTCAAAGATCATATCATATCTATAGACGAATCTTCACTTAATGTAATAGTTTCGGTTAACTGTAATTGTCGTGCAGTAAGTCAAAATTCATTTTTCATGGGATACGCTTAGCAGAGTTCTTTAGATTAATGTGAATTCTATCCTGATCACCCTGTTTAGTGAACCTTAACCTTTGCTTTCCTCTATTGTAGCATATCATCCAAATATATCTGTAGATATAGTTGTTGTGCAGCTAAACGACTCAACCATCAATGTCAGTATCGAAATACTTCCAGAGGTAGAGGAAATCAAGAATTATATATTGGAAGCGTTTTATGTCTCCGATTCCACCAGAAATATAAGGGAACGAATTAAGGCTGTTATCCCTTCGAAAAAGGTAAGTGTTCTACATTCACGAACTGAATACACTTATATATTTTCAACTGTGTTTTAACAAGGCAGACGTTTTTATCAATCTATTTGCTTTTCTGCACATGAGGCCCCTTCAGAAAAGGGGCTACTCTAAAAGGCAAAAATATGCTCCGGAGGGAAGCAAATTAAATCATTTAAGAATGGGAGCAAATTATTTCTTTCTAGAGTAGAAGCATTATCAGAAGAGAGGCAAACAATTTCGATAGTGTATGACTTCTCCTTAAGCTGACATAAAGTTTAAGACTTGTTAACCCTAGTCCTGCTGAACCCGAATATACCCTGATTTGCAAACAGTGTAGATCCAGATCAGTTGGCTTCTGAAGAAGCCAACTGATCTGGATCTGCACTGTTTGCCATTAAATATTTATCAACAATTTATATCAACAATCTGGATCAAGTAATCTGATTGGCTGAAAATTAGAAGTGGGTGTGGCATCTTAATTTATTCAACATGACAAGGGTTAAACAGCAAACAATAGTATAGAAGATATCCAGGAACAACCATAATCACAGAACATAGTCACTAAACACAACATGACACGAAAAAGCCTCGCAGCGAGCAGCCGAGCAGCCACAAGGCCGCACGAACAACAAAACACACCTGAACAACCACGTAAGAACAAACTACGTGGTGGATTTATCACTGCCAAAGGATTTTAGGTGAACAATGAAGAAATTGATCAAATTTGCAGATATGCAGACTGATTTCGGCATTCCATGATCACGTAATTTCGTATAATGATATAGTGAAAACAAAATTTAGTAGAGTCTACATTATTAGGACAATTTTTTGCAGTTATAAAGTCAGCTTCTTCAATTGGTTTATTACTTTCTGCAACCTATTTACTGTATAAATTAGTCTATATGACCCGATTTGTTGCAGTTATTAACTCACCTTCTTCAATTTGTTTATTACTTTTTGCAACCTATTTACTGTATAAAGTAGTCTGTATGACCCGATGTTTTGCAGTTATAAAATCAGCTTCTTCAATTTGTTTATAATTTTTGCAACCTATTTACTGTATAAATTAGTCTGTATGATCCGATTTTAGCAGTTATAAACTCAGCTTCATCAATTTGTTTATTACTTTTTGCAACCTATTTACTGTATAAATTAGTCTTTATGACCCGATTTTTTGCAGTTATAAACTCAGCTTCTTCAATTTGTTTATTACTTTTTCCAACCTATTTACTGTATAAACTAGTCTTATGACTCGATTTTTGTGCAGTTATAAACTCAGTTTCTTCAATTTGTTTGTTACATTTTGCAGCCTGTTTACTGTATAAATTAATCTGTATGACCTGATTTTTTGCAGTTATAAAATCAGCTTCTTCAATTTGTTTGTTACTATTTGCAACCTATTTACTGTATAAATTAGTCTTTATGACCGGGTTCTTTGCAGTTTTAAAATCAGCTTATTTAAATTGTTCATTACTTTTTGCAACTCTGTGTACTGCATAAATTAGTCTGTGTGACCAAAATCGTCCTCATTTTCATATTATGCAGTGTGCAAATGTCGTGGCTCTGGATAAGAGGCTCAAAACTGGTTTTATTTCTCTACGACCATATATATGAATGATACGCTTTAGAAGCAAATCGCAGAGGTTTTGTTTTGAGAAATGAAAAAAAAACTATATATTTTGTTCAAGCAAGTGGGCCAAGATGGCCTTGTATTGCTCATCTGAGAACCTGACAAGTTTAGCCTTTCAGTTCAGGAGAAGCAGTTCAATAACATTTTCAAGACGACGCTTGTGGTGGCCATCTTGGAACAATTTTAGCAATTTTGAGAAGTTCAAAATAGGTTTGCAAGCCATCTTGGTTTTCTGATCAAAACAATTTTAGTTTTGTTTTGATTTACAAGTCACCCGATACTTTCTACTAAGTTTTCGAATCTTTAGGCCTTTCCGTCCTTGAAAAGTAGTTAAAATACATTTTCAAGATGGCCGCCATGGCCGCATCCTGGATATCAGATGGGAAAGATTTTGACTATTTTTGATCTACAACTCGCCTCGACACTTCTTTCCACATTTTGAGTCAGTTGGCCATTCCGTTCAGAAGAATTTCAAAACACATTTTCACATTGGCGGCCGTGGTGCTATCTTGGATTTAAGATCGTAACGATTTTCGCTATTTTTGATATACAGCACCCCTATACTTATCACGAAAACATGCCTATATAATATTGACCCCTTTAAACCCCACTTTTATATAGTAAAACTGGGGTTTACAGGGGTATACATTATTTATCTTATTTCTGCTGAAAAACATAGATTGTGGGTACTCGTTAGAATGGCCTCAATTTGGCAGTCCTAATGGATACCCACATTCTATGTTTTGAGCAGAAATATGAAAAATATCAGAATTTTTTATCTGAAAAATTTCAGTTTTTGGTGGTGAAACTTTTTAATATATTCGAATAGGTGTGTTTTCGTAATGTTACTTCAAGTTTCGAGTCAACTGGCCTTTCGGGTCAGGATAATAAGTTCAAAATAGATTTTCAAGATGGCCGCAATGGCCGCCATCTTGGATCGCAATGGCCGCCATCTTGGATATTTGATCGAAACGATTTTCTACCAGTCGCTCTGATACTTCCTACTAAGTTTCGAGTCAAACGGCTTTTCCGTTCAGCAGGAGAAGTTTAAAAAATTTCAAGATGGCGGCCATGAACATGAAACAGTTTTAGCTATTTTTGATCTACAGGTAACCTCGATACTTGAGTCAATTGGTATTCCGGTTCAGGTGAAGAAGTTCAATATAGATTTTCAAAATGGCCGCCATGGCGACCATCTTAGATTTTCAGTTGGATCAATATTAATTATTTTGATCTACAAGTCACCAGATACTTCCTATTAAGTTTCGAGTAAGTTGGCCTTTCAGTTCAGGAGAAGAAATGCAAAACAGATTGTTAAGATGGCGGCCATGGCGGCCATTTTGGATTTCCAATCGGAACGATATTAGCTATCTTTAATCGACAAGTCATTGTGATACATTGTACCAAGTTTCGAGTTAACTGGCCTTTAAGTTCAGGAGAAGAAATTCATATTCAATTTTCAAGATGGTGGCTTTGGTGGCCATCTTGGATTTCCGATTGAAACACTTTTAGCTACTTTTAGTTACATGTCATCCTGATATTTCCTATTAAAAAAAAGGTAAGAGAAAAGTCCAGGGAGTGCCACAATCGCAAACCGCAGCCCTTCCCAGACCCCCCCCCCCCCCAAGAGGAAGAGGAAACCGTCAAATCTAAACAAGCACAAACCGAACAAACGTACGAAAAGCACTAAGATTAGCTCTCATTTCCCCAAGCGAGGTAATCGCAATACTAAAAGGACTGAAAAACACAAGAACAAAATGACACTCGGAAAGACATACAACAAATCGCCTTGTAGAATAAACCACAAAGCAACAAGGAGTAAGACTAACACCGGGACCACCGCCTTAGAACGGTCGGTAGAGCAAACCACCGGGGGGTTTCGAGTTTCGAGTAAGTTTTTTTATTAAGTTTCGAGTCAATTGGTCTTTCGGTTCAAGAGAAGTGCAAAACAGATTTTCATGATGGCCGTTGTAGTGGCTATCTTGGATTTCCGATCGGAACAATTTTAGCTATTTGTTTTTTATCTACAAAAGTCACCCGGATTCTTCTTACCAAATGTCGAGTCAATCAGTATTTCGGTTCAAGGGAAGAAGTTCAAGATAGATTTTTTAAGATGGCGGTCATGGAAGCTATCTTGGATTTCCGATCAGAATGATTTTAGGTATTTTTGATCTACACCCGATACTTTTTACCAAGTTTCGAGTCAGTTGGCCTTTCGGTTCATGCGAATAAGTAAAAAATAGATTTTCAAAATGGCCGCCGTTGCGGCCATCTTGGATTGCCTATCAGAACTCTTTTTTTGATGTACATGTCACTTCGATACTTCCTACTAAGTTCCTACTAAGTTTCAATCAGTGTTTTTTTCGGTTGAGGAGAAGAAGTTCAAAATGGCGGCCTTTGCGGCAATCTTGATTTCTGGTCTGAACGGTTTTATCTACTTTTGATCTATAAGTCTCTCCAATACTTCCTACCAAATTTCGAGTCACTTGGCCAAGGAGTGTAGGAGGAATTGTCAATTAAATCAAATTAGTAATGCCGCACGACCGGCGGACGACGGACATTGACCGATCACAGTCGCTCGCCTTGAGCATTTCGTGCTCAGGAGAGCTAAAAAGGCTTATTTAGAGCTGTAAGTAAGAGGTATACATTCTATATATCCGTTGTTAATTGTAACTCCTTAACAAACTTGTCCTCAACGTTCAACAAATCCATTATACGAGCATACTATCCTGTCTTGTGTGTAAAAAGGTATGACTGGGTGGCAAAAAGTGTAGACCTTGATCAAATGCCGTCTGTCTGACTGAATACTTAGGATAAATATGATTGTAGTAATTTTTCTCTGAACCTGACTTCTTTGCGGAAAAAGGAATTCGATGGCAAATCCCTGAGTAGAAATTGAAGATTTTTAAGATCATTGATGAACGTGTGTTATTTTACTCAAATAACCTTGATCTTCTCCCTCCTAAGCCTAAATTATCTTTTCGATATTTGAAACAAGGTATCCAAGAATTTCATGGGAAGTATGTTTTGGCTCAAGCTGATAAAGCTGCTCATAATGTTGTTGTTGTGTGACGACTTTATTATATCAATACTCTAATACAAGAACTTGTTTGTACCAAAACATATGAACGGATTTCTACTGACGAGAGAACCCCTTCTATCTATATTACTGCTAAATTTGCAGTGAGTATTAAAGAAAAGCAAGACAGACTTCCTACGTTATATTGGTTACCGAAATTTCATAAGTGACCTTATGAAGCACGTTTCATTGCTAATTCTAGTTCATGTGCGACTACTGTTTTGTCCAAACTGCTAACTTCATGCCTTACTGCTGTTAAAAACATTGGATTAGATACTATGATACTGTTTACGAAATGGATGGAAATAATTATTTTTGGTCAATTAAAAATTCCAATGATGTTCTCAATAAATTTAAATCTAAAAACTTTCAGGCTTCTAAATTGTCTACATATGATTTTTCTACATTGTATACTACGTTACCTCATACTCTTATAAAAGATAAACTTATTGATTTAATTAACCGAACATTTATTCGGGAGAATACCCAATATTTGGCTTACAACGAAGAATGTGCTTTTTTCACTTCTGATGTATACAATAATCACAATTTATGGTCGTGTCAAAAAGTCTGTGATGCCCTTGTATATCTTTTGGATAATATTTTTTATTAGATTTGGAACTAAACTTTATGGCCTCGGTGGCTCAGTTGGATGCGCCGTCCGACTGGAGACCAGGAGGTCGCGGATTCAACCCCCGCCGAGGTCGGCAACATTCTTTCGTGGAGATTGATCATGAAATATTTTCTACGGTCATTCTCTCCCTTCCGCTGATTCAAGAAGGGCAGTTGTCAGTTTCTGGCGAAAGAATGTGCACAATACTGGTTAACCGCTTAGAGGACTAAGCCTGCCCAGTAAACGTGTGGTTAGGTAAACTGACCGCGCTTGACATGACCCCATTCGGTTGACTGGGCCGTAAAACCTCAACGCAAATAAACAAACTAAACTTTATAGGCAAACTATTGGTATTCCGATGGGAACGAATTGTGCTCCTCTTGTTGCAGATTTGTTTCGTTTTTGTTATGAGAGATTTCATGAAGTTTCTCTCACGTGAAAATCAGGCTGACATTATTGAGGCTTTCAATTCATCTTTAAGAAACCTTGATGATTTATTAAATATTGACAATATTTACTTTTACCGAATGGTGGACCGCATATACCCTACAGGACTCCAATTAGATAGAGCAAATTCTTCGGATACCAAGGGACCTTTTTGGATTTGAATCTATGTATATCTAATGGTACAGTTTCTACCAAAATTTATGATAAACGGGACGATTTTGATTTTGATATAGTCACTTTCCCTTTTTTGGATGGCGCTGTTCACCGGCTAACCTCATATGGGGTATACATATCTCATCTTATTAGATTCGCCAGAGCTTCTTCAAATCTTAGTGACTTTAACTACCGTAATAAAGCCCTTACTGCCAAATTTCTTAGGCAGGGTTATCGTTATTTTAAACTTCGTAAGGCGTTTTCGAAAAGTTTATCGCAGACACAGTGCCTTGGTAGAAAAATATAGCATCAGTCTGAAAACACTTCTGCAACAAGGTATATCGGAACCAGAATTTTACGTTGACTTAGTGCACAGATTTTGTAGGAAAATCTAACTTTTCGGAGCAATTCAGAAAACTTATTAACCGTTATAAAAGAATTGGCTATAGCCTGGATATTATGCGGCACACTGCAAGCCTAGTTGTCAATCCAATCATTGTTGATGGCTATGCTTCACTCTTTAATTGCACGACGGCGGTTTGGGCCTCAGACTCAATGAAGGCCTCTTTGTAAAACTTAAACCAGTGGGTTGGGGCTTGACGATATGTCTTTTGCTTGGCCCGCCGTGGTTCAACTATTGGTTTTCATTTACTCTGGCATACAGAAGAATTGGCCATGAGTACTCGTCTTTGTTTATTATAGTGATTAATTTGATTTTTATGTTTTCGCTTTGATACATTGACTGAGTTGGGAGCCTTTATGCGAACCGAATTTTTATGTATTTCTGTATTAAGAGTAGCATCGGGACCCAGGGTTAAGTTGGCCAGCTGTAAAAGTGCTGTAAACACCCCTCCCCCCACCCCCGTGGTTTACGCTACTGACCGTTCTAAGGCGGTGGCTCCGGTGTTAATCTTACTCTTTGTTCCTTTGTGGTTTATTCTACGAGGCGATTTGTTTTATGTCTTACCTTGTGTCATTTTGCTTCGTGTTTTCAGTCCTTTTAGCATTGCGATTACGTCGCTTGGGGAAGAGAGAGTTAATCTTAGTGCTTTTCGTACGTTTGTTCGATTTGTGCTTGTTTGTATTTGTCGGTTTCCTCTTCCTCTTGGTGTCTGGGAAGGGCTGCGGTTTGTGATTGTGACACTCCCTGAACTTTTCTCTTACCTTTATTTTGATCTGGGCTTGTCCTTGTAAGCATATTTTAGTATTGCGCCGCCCAATTATGTAAAATTATGTCATATTCTATTTTTGTTTTTCAGAAATATGCTGTTATGGGAAATCTTACGACAGGAAATTATACGTTAAAGGTGAGCATATCCAAGAAACAGGGTCGAAAAATGCACGAAGGATTGTTTATCGCTGGCCCCTCGCTATATGTTTAAAAAAATATATATAAAATAATAGGTAAGAGAAAAGTCCAGGGATAGCCGCAATCACAAACCACAGCCCTTAAAAAACACAAGAACAAAATAAGTAAAGATACTCATGAAATGCCATAATTACGAAGCGCAGCTCTCCCGAGGCACTGAAGGAAGACGTTTTGAGAAACCATCAAGAAAAGATACCTAAATACTTTTGACCCTCTTAAACCCCATTTAATATAGAAAAACTGGGGCTTACAGTATACATCATTTATCTTATTCCTGCTTAAAGCCATAGATTGTGGGTACTCATTAGAACCGCCTCATCGAGGCGGTTCTAACGAGTACACACAATCTATATTTTGAGCAGAAATATGAAAAATATCAGAATTTTTTATCTGAAAATTTTCATTGTTCGGTGGTAAAATTTTCAGTATATTTGAATAGGCATGTTTTCGTAATGAAACAATGAAAAATCAGAAGCCACATATGAGACCACAGAATAAAAGAATAAACGAGAATTGTCCTGGAATGGCCAGCAAGGCTTAAACTAGTTATACACATGCAAAATAAACGTAAAAAGATTGCCCTTGGAAACAAAGAACACACTACAGATTAGCAAAATGGAAAACCACTAATTCTGATGCATTACAGTGAAATACACTCATTCACAAACACCACGACACACGGTCAGTGGCAATCTGAAACCAGAATTAAAAAAAAAACAAAAAACAAAGAAACTAGCAGCAGGACCATGACGAGTCCGATCACCGACATTTATAGTCAGGCGCGAATCTTCTGAAACCGATTGAGGAAGGAGCCGTCCTATCGAAGAATTCACATTCTGCACACGCCACACAATGATAAGATTTGTGCGGCCTTGTCAGCTGGAACCAAAACATACTTCCTGCGGAAGTTTTGGATTCATTGCCTCGGAGGTGGAGTAAGGAAATAAAATTACGCGGATTATAAAGAAAAAAGAAATACGTAAGTCGAGTATTTTGAATGTCCTTAAGTTCCACTTATTTAAATCGTTATACTCGGCATACTCTTTGCACCAGCATTTTCCAAAATTCCTGTTAAGTTTCTTCACTTTGTAAGCGACATGTGTAGACTCAGGGAAATCTATGTCGCTGTCCTAAAGATATGATTAATTGGATTCGACTATGGGAAATAATTATCAAATTGCCAGTCATAACGTTATTAGCAGCAAGATAACATACTTTAGAATCTTTGCAATCTCAGGAATAGGGAATGTTTACTTCAATATCAAGATCTATTTTATTAACATTAGGTATAATATTGTATTTCGAATAGATTTGTTATACTTGTAGCAAATTATGGGTCATTCAGTATTAAAAAAGCAGGAATAGAAAGCACAACATTTTTGTTTCTAGATATAATTAACCAATAATTGAGCCATCGCATGACAAAACCTACAAAATAGCATGTGCGCCCAGCGAAGACTCGGATCACTCCGGGCATCCGCCCAGTCTGAACAGTCTTTGCTATGCGCTCGATGGATAACCAAGAACCAAAGCTTTTTTTTTTCATGCGGAGAGCGAAGACTTTACTCAGAGTGAGCGGATGCTAAGGCTTATCTGCGTCTTCGCTGGGCGAACATGCCATTTTGTAGGTTTTGTCATGCGCTAACCTTCGTTGTCCGCTTACAGAATCAATGGATACTTATATTTGTTTTCTTAGGCTGTCGGATGATTTTCCTAAGGACTTAAAAACGAGTTCACTGAAAAAAAAAATAACTGGTAATTTTTACTGGTTAATTAATGGACAAAACCTCATAAAATGACATTCATATTGATAATGATAATAAGAATAATCATAATACTTTTAAAAATTGCTACATACGTAATACAATTCTTACTATAAGCATAGTTGTTGTTATAGTCAGTAATAGTTGTAGGATTATAAGTGTCAGTATTATTTTTACCATTATTATAACCATAAGTAGTAGAAGTTGTAGTAAAAATATTACTATCATTATTTTTATTATTATAATTATCATAATTACTAATTTAATCATGACTAGTTTTAGTTTTACTGTTATTATTATCATGTTTTACTATATTATTGAGGTATGTGGGTTTTGTCCATTCAAACACTAAATAAATCAACTTGTAAAATTTACTAGTTATTTTTTTAGAGTTCGAATTAGCCACGGAAAACGAGTCATCGGCGTTCGAGTCATTGAGGTTTTACTGTACTTGGAAGTGTGGGCTTTAACTTACTTGAAACTTCTCCCTTTAATTTAGTGCAGCTAAAATAACAAATGAGCCAGCGCACGATAAAACCTACGATGAGACCTGTGTGACCAGCAAAGATTTAGATCAGCCTGTACATCCATCTAGTATGGCAAAGGTTCTTGTTTATCCCTCTTGAGATAGCCGGGAAGCTGTAAATGGCACATGTGATCAGCGAAGACTCCGACCAGACTGGGGCGGATGCGAAAGCTGATTCGAGTCTTCGCTGGTCGCACAAGTGTTATTGTAGGATTTGTCGTAAATTGGCTCAAACGTGTTCGATCCGCGTAGTGTCTTTTACCTCATTAGTGAAACAGCACACCAAAACGTAAATAATCAAAATAGTTTAGAAGATGTCTAGGAAGCGCCACAATCACAGAACACAGCCTGCCAATGACATACAGAGGAAAAGCAAACAAACCAAGACAGACAGACAGTACATATAACACAAACCAAAGAAAGACAAACAGCCAGCCCCATCTTTCCTAAGAAGGTTATCACACTTCTAGACAGGATCCACCAAACAAATCAATAAGTGATTCACATGTAATCACAACACTGTGATGAAACAAAACACAGAGCTAAATGACGATCTGAAGCCAGAATACATGATAATCACGAACAGGACCATCACGAAAACATACCTGTATAATTTTGACCCCCTTAAACCCCACTTTTGTATAGTAAAAGTGGGGTTTACAGGGATATACATTATTTTTCTTATTTCTGCTCAAAAACATAGATTGTGGGTACTCGTTAGAACCTCCTCGGCGAGGCTGTTCTAACGGGTATCCACAATCTATGTTTAGAGCAGAAATATGAAAAATATCAGAATTTTTTATCTAAAAATTTTCAGTTTTTGGTGGTGAAATTTTCGATATATTTGAATAGGCGTGTTTTCGTAATGCACGATGGGCCCGACCACAGACATTAATAATCAGATGCCAGCAAACTGTAACGGTTGAGGAGGGAGCTCCGACCCATCGTCGAGCAAGTTAAGAGGGAAGTGAAATTATTAAACATAACAGGGTTATCAAACATGCATGTGGTTTGCTGCAAAATATCCATGTTGTAACCTATCTTTTTTATAGCGAGTGACAATCGTTTTAAAATGTACTGAAAAATCATTTTAATTCGCCATAAAATTTAGGCTCGAACAAACCTTCTTGCAGAAGAGTTTTGAAACCAACGTTATATTTGAACATCGATCCAGAATGACGGCGATAAAACTTCGAAAATGTTTTGCGTAGTTTATGACAATGGTACCATTGCTTTAGTAAGGCAATTAAAATTTTATTTCGGTTATAGAAGCCACTGACTTGACTAGATGCCGTAGCAAAACGAAGTAACTGAGAAACTCTTACAACATTAAATGTAGCTCGAGGCATATCGCCATCGAAAAATGGAATATTTACAATATCAAAGTCAAAGTCGTTTTGTTTATCTTAAATATTAGTAGATATTTAGCCATAACATATTAGTACATTTAACTCAAGAAACGGTACTTCGGTATTATTTTTTTTGAACTACAGTTCTTTTGGATAAATTGTACGGACCATATGTTCAAAATATTAATTATCAATATTTAGTAAACCATCCAAATATGCAAATGAGAAAGGACAAGATAAAGTCTGTTTCGTAACAAAGCACAAACAGATCGCAAATAAAGGAGGCAAAATTTGTACTTGTAGGTATACAACAACTTGTTGGTATAATTCAGTGCCAAACCGAGTAAAGATATATCCAAGAAGAAAAGAAAGAGTCTCTCAGACTTTCTTACATGACTACACATCACGAAAACACGCCTATATAATTTTGACCCCTTAAACGCCATTTTTATATAGTAAAACTGGGGTCTACAGGGATATACACTATTTTTCTTATTTTGCTAAAAACATAGATTGTGGGTACTCGTTAGAACCGCCTCGCTGAGGCAGTCCTAACGATTATCCACAATCTATTTGAGCAGAAATATGAAAAATATCAAATTTTTTTTATCTGAAAATTTTGTTTGTAAAATTTTCAATATATTGTAATAAGCGTGTTTTCGTAATGAAATCTAACATGCACATATGATAAATATACACTTGGTAGGTTTTTTTTATCATTCTTTACAAGGGAGATAACTTTTATGAATTCCGGTTTTTTTTTCGAAACCCCAAAGTCATTTTGAAAAGATTTCTATTTTAACTTAAAACAATTTCTCCCACTGGGAGCAAATTCTTTTATTTTAGAGTAGACCTCTTTTCAGAAGGAAGAAACAGTTTTTAAAGAGTTGCCTCTCCTGAAAATGTATCCTTTCCTCTTAATGCATTAAATGTCCTAAACATTGAGCATATTCATGTAATTTCTTGCTTATGTGCATAAAATATGCCAACAATATGCTTTACAAATATTTAATAAATGCAGTTATCTCTTACACGATACACTGCTAATATATATTATGTATATAAACTACTATAATTTCTATCTTTTTCAGCTACAGCCAGAAAACAAATTTACCTCTGACACGAGTAGATGTGTATGTTATACGGGCCTGCCAAATTCCAGGTCGTGTGTCCCTTGCATTACCTACAGTAAATCTATCCATATTGAACCCTTATTAAGGAACAACAGTAAGACGTTAACATAAGTAATTTCTGTGGTGATGTGTTCCTTCTGCTGTGTATACCATTTCACTACTGTTCCTTTCCTGTGAACCATTTGACTAGTGTTCCTTTCCTGTGAACCATTTGACGTGTTCCTTTCCTGTAAACCATTTGACTAGTGTTCCTTTTCTGTAAACCATTTGAATTGCATTTCTTTCCTGTTTGCCATTTGAATACCCATTTAGCCTTGGCTTACCTATGTGTTACCGCTTTATTTGAGAACTTCACATGTCTACATGAGCCTTATTTGCTTACTGGGACCACGCAAGGGGAAAGACTAAAGTATGGCATATAAAAAGAATTAAGCAGAGCTGTAGAAAGGTGGGATATCCAGATACAGTCGAACCTCAATAGCTCAAACATCGATCGCTCGTTTACGATGGATAAATGAAACTCGTTTTTGTGTCCCTACAAAATTCTTCCGATAGCTCAAGAAAAAAAAATATTTAGGGAAAGTTTCTTATTTTATCATGAAATTGTATGTTGTGTGTATTCATTAGAATCGCTTATCGAGGCGATTCTAATGAGTATACTCAACATATAATTATTGTGTAGAAAATCGAAAAGATTTTCCTAAATAATAGCTAATTGCTTTCTGATCTGACACCATATTAACACTCAGTGGCTCGAACTACCCATGTCTCGAACAATTTTCTATGGTCCCAAAGATGTTCGAGCCATTGAAGTTCGTCTGTATTTGTTTTTCTTATTTTGCCACAAAAACATATGTTGTGAGTACCAATTAGAAGCGCCTCACTGAGACACTTCTAATGAGTATCCACAAAACATATTTTCTTGAGAAATAAAAGGTAAATTATCAAATTATTTTGGCAGAAAAAAAATGTCTAGAGCTTTAAATTTAGACCCAGACAAGCATTTTGAAAGAGCTGTTTGCTTTTAAACTATTGAGGTATAGTATATTATGCACAGCGAAAACATGAGGTCTTGAACCCGTGTGTTGACTAATCTAGAACACGCTGTATTTACTTCCCCCTTGCATGGTCGTATTTAACCTGTTTATAACTACAGTCGACTCTCGTTATCTCGAAATCCAAGGGACTATGAAATACTTCGAGATAACCGTACATCGACCTATCAGATTTTCAGAATTGAGGAAAAAAATAATTCGAACAACCACATTTAACAAATATATATGTAATTGGAATTTTGAAGTTAGATATATTGAAAATATTGTAGAAAAGAGGAGAAATTGCTCCTTAGGAGCAATTTCTCCTCTTTTCCACAATGTTTTTTACCTGTTGTTAGATTTACATCTTTAGGCAGGGAACAGATTTTCACTTCGAGATAAGCGGTTATTCGAGATAAGCGAGGTCGAGATAACGAGAGTCAACTGTAGTGCGTTCTTCTGTCTTACAATTTGGACCGATTCGTTTAGCATCTAACCCAATATAGACTGAATAAAATCCCTCACTAAAGTTGGAAGAATCGAATTTCAATTTTAGTTTTGTCAGGTTATGTGGTTTAGATATTCCTAGAGAAAAATGGCTAAAACATTTGCAAACAGTGGAGACCCTATTCTGGGGCTCACTCTTTCCCAATAACCCTTGTTGGGGTCTCTAGACTAAAATGGGTTAAAGCTGTGTTTTATAATAGTGTCTCTTCTCACGGAGTTAAAATATAACACATGGAATTACTGATCAGGCGTTCTGAGGCGTCTGATCTGAGTCTAAACGGCTTACTTAATTGCATTTAGTAGGACTTCAAGCATAAATGACATTAATGGATAGAACTGCTAGATTTTCCGCCATTTTATACAAGGGAGAAAACTTTTGTTTCTTCCTGTTTACGAGGCAGAAAACTTCCGTGTCTTCCTGTTTACAAGGAAGGAAATGTTTGTGTCTTCCTGTTTGCCTTGCAGCATATCAAACCCCTTCTGAAAAGGGATTTACTATTGCTATTAATGTAGAAAATACAACCCTTTTCAGAAGGGAAGCAAACAAAATTTGAAAGAGTAACTTCCCCTGAAAGTGTATCCACTCCCCTTAAGTTAAAACAAAAGAGGCCAACGGAGGCCAGTTGGATCAAATAGAATTAATTTGAGTCACCTCATGACAAAACTAACACAATGGCATGTGCGCACAGCGAAGACTCAGATCAGCCTGGGCATCCGCCCAGTCTGATCGGAGTCTTCACTGTCCGCATGAAGAAAGCTAGGGCCTTACCCAGCTAGCATTCTTTATAAATCCACAGCGGGCCGTTATCGGCCCGTCAGCTACCCTGACGGGCCGATAACGGTCCGCTATAGATTTATATAGAATACGTACTGGGTAGCTACCCATAGAGCGCACAACGCACAACGAAGACTTTGGTTAGACTGTGCGGTTGCCCAGGCTAACCTCAGTCTTCGCTCGTTTCACATGCCATTTTGTTGGTTTTGTCATAAGGTGGTTCATTTGGTGATGAGACTGAAAATACCATAATAGATATAACTAATTTAAATGAATATTTACACTAAGGAGACTTCTGCTATTTTTGCCGAGAAAGATAATTTTGATTCATGTTGATTTTCTGCAAGCCAATCGCCTTCTGAAAAGGAATCTACTCTAAAAGGTAAGATTTTGCTCCCATGGGGAGCAAATTCTTTCCTTTTAGAGCGGACCCTTTTTAGGAAAATGAAAAATCAATTTGACAAAATTGCCTCCCCTGATTATTATCCATTCTCCGAAACACAATCATTTACAGTAATTATGAATTATGCAATGTAGACTGAGGTACCAAATGGTGCAGCAACGAGAAGTGATGGTCGTGTGAATAATACCTGTGTATGTACCAATGTTGTAAAATGTTTTAATGTAAAAGATCTGATGTACTTCAGTTTCCGTTTTCACAGAAACGTGTTGTTCTTTTACTAGAATTCTGTAACCATTGATTGACTATTGTATTATCTAGTTTTATCACTTTTTCTAACACCCCTGCACGTGTTGTTCCTTATTTGTCTTTACATTTCTAGCTGTGCTTTATCTAAGGTATTTGAGCACAGGAATTTCGTCGCGCGCTATCGACGGGAAACCAATCATATTTGCGAAAGTTTCGCACCCTGGTAAGTATGGACGCTAGATTAGCTTACAATATTGGCCGAACCATTCATATACGTACATAATAAATTATATTATTTATTAAGACAGAAAATCTATGAGCATATTGCAGTACTTTGACTTTTTTTTTGCCTGATGAGTTTCTCTACAGGTTACACCATTCAAACACATTCGTTTAAATACTTCTTGTTTCCATCGTGTATTTGTTGACGTTCGAAAACGAAAGTAAGTCGGTTAACATTCTTATATGCTATTTTATATCTGTTCTTATTAAAGTCCATCGCGGCACTCAAATTTCATACGTTTTGCAATTCGTTCATGAACACAGGATTTAAGTTTTTATATAAATACATCGTCTATTTATATTTTACACCGTCAGCTGATTCGCTTATCCGCCATTTTGATTATTCGTCATCGAACCTTATAACTACGTAACCGCGTGACGTAATGCTTAAGAGGTATTGTCAACTACCAAAGGGGAAGTCAGGTAATAAAAATAATAATGAAACTCAATAAAAAAATCATTTATGCAAAACACGCTCAATGAGGGGTGTTTGAAAAGAAATAAATTATTCCGAACCGTGCTAAAATGCCCCAGATAAAGCACAGTTGAGTTTGGGTTGTATCCATTTGAGCACTCGCTCGCTGCGCTCGCTCGTGCTCAAATGGGTACAACCCAAACTCAACTGTGCTTTATCTTAGGCATTTGAGCACGGTTTGGAATAATTTATTTTTTAAATTTATCATACAGTCGACTCTCGGTATCTCGAAGTCCAAGGGACTCTCTGAAAAACTTCGAGATATCCGTAACTCGACATATTAGATTTGCAGAATTGAGGAAAAAATAGATCGAACTATCACATTTCACAAACGAATATGTGATTTGACTCCTGAATTTAGAGATATATGGAAAATATTGAGGAAAAGAGGAGAAATTGCTCCTTAGGAGCATTTTCTCCTCTTTTCCATAATATTTTGCTATCTCTTGTTTGATTTCCATGTAGAAAACAGGGATAGATTTTCACTTCGAGATGAGCGGTTCTTCGAGATAAGGGAAGTCGAGATAACGAGAGTCGACTGTATTTAGCTTCTCGTTTGTGCATGTGATAAGCTATTAGTTGAATTTTCCATTACGCATTTTGTTCCATTTCGACTTATGTTGTATTATCATTTACAGCTATCGCATTCAGGCTTTATCTCTTGATTTCATATTGTAGCCTAATGTGTTATAACTAAATGCTATATTGTGTAGATAAATAAAAACGCTTTTGCCTTCCATGATTACATTCAGTGACATTGCAAACAGACTGTACATACTATTTTCGTATGTGTCAAGGTACCAGTTGTATTTACGAACGACCTAAAAACAGAAGGCTGTTAAGCTGTTAGCACGCGCATTTATCTATCTTCTTTTAATTTTCATTAATAAAAGATAACACAGGCGTCTAGAAAGATTCCAAATTACAGGACAAAGCGTAACATTCACACTAAGGCAGAGAGTAAACAAACTAAGACGGACAGCACATACATACACGGTACAAACACTCAGTTAATGTGTAAAATGAGAAAACAGATATTTCAGCCGAATTCAAATGGTGGAGCGGATAAATCTGCCTAAATACCATCTATAGATGAACTTGCTAGATTTCCCGCCGTTGTATGACAGGGGGACAGATTCTATGACCTCCTGTTTGCTTTTCTGTGCGCCACACACTCTCTGAGAAGGTGCCTTCGCCAATAGGAGTATATCATATCATTGTTCTGACGGGAGCAAAAACGATTGTAACAGTTTTATCTCCCTTGAAAGTGTATCATTCCCCTTAAGTAAAAACATGTGTGTCGACATTTATTAATCCCCGGCCGCGAAGCGGATGGGGGATTATAGAAATGGCCTTCGTCTGTCCGTCTCTCCGTCTGTCCATCTGTCCGACTGTCCATCTGTCCGTCTGCCAGTCTGTCCGTCCGTCTGTCCGTCCGTCTTTCCTTCCGTAACACTTTCTTGTCCGCTCTATATCTCCTGAACCCTTTGGTCAAATGTTCGCCACAGTGAGTCGATGTGCAGAACCAATAAGTCAACCATGCCAACTCAAGGTCAAGGTCACAGGTCAAGGTCAGGGTTTGAGCCTTGAATTTCGTGTCCGCACCATATCTCCTATACCCCTGGAAGGATGTTTTTTAAACTTTGGTCATATGTTTGCCTCAGTGAGACGATGTGCAGAAGTCATAATTCAACCATGCCGACACAAGGTCAAGGTCACAGTTCAAGGTCACATGTTTGAGCCTTGAATTTCGTGTCCGCTCTGTATCTCCTATACCAGTGGAAGGAATTTCTTTAAACTGTCCGTCCGTCTTTCCTTCCGTAACACTTTCTTGTCCGCTCTATATCTCCTGAACCCTTTGGTCAAATGTTCGCCACAGTGAGTCGATGTGCAGAACCAATAAGTCAACCATGCCAACTCAAGGTCAAGGTCACAGGTCAAGGTCAGGGTTTGAGCCTTGAATTTCGTGTCCGCACCATATCTCCTATACCCCTGGAAGGATGTTTTTTAAACTTTGGTCATATGTTTGCCTCAGTGAGACGATGTGCAGAAGTCATAATTCAACCATGCCGACACAAGGTCAAGGTCACAGTTCAAGGTCACATGTTTGAGCCTTGAATTTCGTGTCCGCTCTGTATCTCCTATACCAGTGGAAGGAATTTCTTTAAACTTTGGTCAAATGTTCACCTTAGTGAGACGATGTGCAGAATCAATAACTCAATCATGCCGACTCAAGGTCAAGCTCACAGTTCAAGGTCATGGGTTTAAACCATGAATTTCGTGTCCGCTTTGTATCTCGTTGACCACTCGACATCTCCTTTACCCCTGGAAGGATTTTCTTTTAATTTTGGTCAAATGTTTGCCTCAGTGAAATGATGTGCAGGACCCATAGCTCAACCGTTCTGTATCTCCTTTACCCCTGGGAGGATTTTCTCTAAACTTTGGTCAAATGTTCACTTCAGTGGGACAATGTGCATAACCCATAACTCAGCACTGCAGACTTAAGGTCAAGGTCAATGTCGCAGTTGAAGGTCACGAATTTTAGCCTTGAATTTGGTGTCGGCTCCATATCTCCTTTATCCCTGGAAGGATTTTCTTTAAACGTTGGTCAAATGTTTGCGTCAGTGAGATGATGTGCAGAACCCATAATTCAGCTATGCTGACTCAAGGTCAAGGTCACAATGGAAGGTCACCACTTTGAGCCTGATTTTTGAGGCTGCTCCGTTGCCATTCAGACTGCCTTGTTAAATTCGGGTCAAATGTTCGCCTTAGTGAGATGATGTGTAGAACCTATAACTCAGCGATGCAGACTCAAGGTCAAGGTCACAACTGAAGGTCATTCGTCTCTTTCTTGTTCGCTCCTCATCTCCAGAACCCTTTGAAAGATTGTCATGAAACTTTGGTCAAATGTTTGCCTTAATGAGGCGATGTGCAGAACCCATAACTCAAGCATGCCGACTCAAAGTCAAGGTCACAGTTAAAGTTCACGAGTTTGAGCCTTGAATTTCATGTTCACTCCATATCTCCTGAACCCTTTGAAAGATATTTATTAAATCTGGGTCAAATGTTCGCCTTAGTGAGATGATGTGCAGAACCCATTACTCAACAATGCAGACTCAAGGTTAAGGTCACAATTGAAGGCCACCAGTTTGAGCCTTGAATTTTGAGACCGCTCCATTGTCATTCTGCGGCGGGGGATATAGCTGCCCTTCAGGCTGTCTTGTCGTTTTAAATACAAGTACAAAACTAGAATGCGCAAATTCCCACGCGACATGCTAATGTTGCTAATAGCATGACGGACGGACGGATTAACAACGGGCGGACAGACTAGCTCTCGCACACCCTAACCATGAAAGGAAGTCATGTAGCAAGTTTGGTTAAGTTCCGTTTAATGGTTTGACAGAGATAGAGTGACGGACAGATGGACGGGCGCCGGACGGACGAACGGCAAAGTAATGTTGCTCTCGCACACCCTTACCATGAGGGAAAGAAAATCGTGTAGAAAGTTTGGCTAAATTCCGCCTAGTTGTTTAGGAAGAGATATCCCGACGAACAGATGGATGTCGGACTGACGGATGGACGGACGGAAAAATAATATTGCACTCACACACCCTTACCATAAGGGGAAGTCACGTAGCAAGTTTGCTTAAATTCTGCCCAGAAGTGTATTAGGAGATAGCGTGACGAACGGACGGAGGCGTTCACAATATCCCCATCGCTTAAAAAACCACCACCACCACCACCAACAACAACAACAAAACGTGGGGATAATATAACACAACTTTGCATACATAGGACATGGGCGCTTCTTTGAATAACGGGGACCGTTTTGTTCTCAGAGTATTGATGAATGCATTTGCAGGAGATGCAAATCTGTCAAAATGTTTTGAAACGGGTCTACACTGAATGCAAATTCTTTCTCTTTAGAATAAAGACACTTTCAGAAGAGACTAGCTGTGCAAAAAAGCAAACAGGAAATCACAGACGCTTTCTTCTTTGTCAAAAAAGGCAGAAAAAAAGTAGCAAATAGATCAAGTCCCCTCAGAGGCTTATAATTCTACTAACGGGGCTTTCGGTTGTGCAACATGTAGTGTGCGGGCTTTATTGATCTGATTGGCTGCTGACTGAGAGTTTATCAGGAATACATTCTAGTTCACTTAGAGAAACTGATATTATAATCGTTTTCACCTCTGCAGTATTTCATTAGACGTTTAGAGAAATTATAATTGCACATGCAAGTTGCACAAAGAAAAAATTCAACAGCTGACGTTTTGAAATATTTATTTGTTCCAGAAAACCGGGTTTGACATTTCATGCAAACTAAGCAGACAGTTTGCATGAAATGTCAAAACCCTTTTTCTGAAAAAATATATCATCAAATTGTTGTCTGTTAAACTTGAAACTATTTCTTAATCTGATATTAATTTGGAGCAAGGGCTATACAAACCCATTAATGCCAATCAATGCTGAAGCCAATGATATGGCTCTTTTCTCCTGTAAGTCGTATCGAGGGACATAGCCCCGTTAGTAGAGTCATAAGCATCTGGTCCCTTCTAATATTTAAGTTTCCTTTTCTGTTTTCATCATTTGTCTGTTTTTGTTTAAATATATCCTGATAGAAGTTAGGTTTCTTTATAGCATGCCACAATATGTCAATAGATGTGACATGAACAAACAGCTAATACTGTGATCAGTCAGTCCTCCGTCTGCTTAGAGTGTTTACCAATTGTAAAGAATCATGTATTTCATATGAGTTTGGTCTGCTAGGATACGGATTTTGATCTGAGAGATCGGTTTTTGAGTCGATTTGTTTACAATCGAGCCATAGTATACAACCGCAATAATTTCCTTAAGGTAGTTTTCCACGTGATTATCATTGACCAATGTACGGTTATTTATGGTCACGCTATTCTTGTCGCTGTGACGCCAGAGTGCTGTTGGTAGAGAGTTATCTGTAAAGCCTGGATTTTGACATTTGGGACATCGGAAAATAGTGCGGACCCAGATCAGACGCCGCAGAACGCGCTGTCTGATCAGGGTCTACACTGTTTGCTTAAATTACACAAAAAATGAGAGTTGAATGAATCAGTTTTAAGTCCACGTTTAGGACCATTTTCCGAGCCTACACTCAAGAGACAATCTACTCACAAGTGCTGTCATCGCTTTGATTATGCATGCCATCTCATTGGATTTTGTAGCCCGTCATATCTACATATATTACGTGCAAAGTTGCATAATTAAGGATATGAAAAGAATTAAATGAACTTTTTTTCATTCATACTACAAGGTTAGATATGTTTGTTTCAAATTATAGGGCAATAGTTTAAATTTCTGGAAGCAATGACACAATTAATTGTACTTCAATGCAGCTGTTGTGAAGTGTCGTGTGGCGGCCGTAAAACGTATCTGCGTACTTCACCATAGTGCAGATTATATTTTTATTTACTATAATTGAAAATCGAATACCGCTTAAGACGCTGTATATGAAAGGACTTCATAAAAGTCTCCGAGTTTCCTTAATTTGTGCGCTTTGGCTTCCAAAGGCAACCTTTTAGATTTATTACAACAACATATCAGTGCAGTTTTTTTTATTTTCACTTTGCACATGAGTTTACTCAACCAAATATTAGCAGTGCATTACTTCATTTGGATGTCTCACATAGGGATAATTCGTCTTTGATGTGTTCAAAATAAATTCATATAGTACACTTCCGTAAGTATTTTCTTGTCTTCCATTACATGTATGGTGTTCGCTTTCACAACCTTGTCAGTATTTTCCTGGTGTTTGCTATCTTCCCTCCCCAGGTACCTAGTTTTGTATCAAAATCATAATAAGTGATGCGCAACGCACGAAAAGGACACTTTGCAATTTGCGGACAACGCAGGCCAAGATCAGCCTGCGCATTCGCACAGGCTTATCTTGGCCTTCGTTGTCAGCCTACAAAATCAATGGACACTGTAGAATATGTCGATAAACAGAAAATGCCCAGATCAGACCGCATGGATGCGCATGCTGACCTGGACCATCGCTGTTCGCATATGGCATAAGGGCCTTTTTACACCGTTGCGCATCAAGTACTATAAAAGCTTTAAGTAATGAGTTTTTCAGTTGTTGTGGCATTTCCTGTTTATCTCCATATTTAGTATTTTTCTAATAGCTTGATTATCTCAGTATCCGTTGGCTATATATATCTTTCTTAATGTGCTTAAGAGTAATAACCAAAAATTTCTCATTTCCTACATTATATGATAAAATGTCATGTTTTTTTTTTTATTTTTATTTTTTTTTTTTGTCGATTGCTTACAATCGAGCCATCGAATACAAACGCCAACATTTCCCTAAGGTAGTTGTCCATGCGATTATCATTGACCAACGTAATCGACGAAATCCAGGTAATCGTTATTTATAGCCGCGCTATTCGTGTCGCTGTGACGTCAGAGTACTGTTGATGGAAGGTTATCTGATCAGGGTCTGCACTGTTTGCTTAAATTACATGGTTGAATGAAAAAAAAAAAAGTCCCATTTTCCCAGCCTACACTCAGAGGCAGTGCTGTCAGTGCTGTCAGTGCTTTCATTTTTACATTGCCCTGGCTATAAGACGTAAAAAAAAGAAAACAAACAAAAAACGTTATCAGAATCGCCTTAATATTAATGTATTCATGATGAAATTGTTTTTTTTTTTTCAAAAAAGTAATTGAGCTAGCGCACAAAACCTACAATAAGACCTGTTTGACCAGCAAACACTCAGATCAGCCTTTGCATCCAACCAGTACGGCAAGTGTTATCGTTTACCTCTCTTTGGATAGTCCGAAGGCAGTAGAAGGCAAATGCGCTCAGCAAAGAGTCTAATCAGACTGCGCGGATGTGCAGGCTGATCTGAGTCTTGGCTGATCGCACAACATATTTTAGGTTTTGTCGTGCGCTGGCTCGTACATATTTTACATGTTAAAAACATTTTGGTTTCATCCAATCAGCATTTGCATAGGCTGATCTAGGCCTTCTTCGCCCGATTATAGAAGCAATAGATACTGTAGTATATGTCGACGAACAGACAATATCCAGATCAGACTGCACGGATGCGCACGCAGAACTGGACATTCGCTGTTCGCACATGGCATAAGGGCCTTTTCTTCCCACGTTGCGCATTATTGTGCGGTATTGGGTTCTTGTAAGAATAAATATAGAGATACGAAGGGTAGGTCACAACAATGATATAAACCTTTCCGAAACCTGGCATCCGGATTTACATATAGGAAATAACAACTCAAAATAGCTCGTCATCGAAATAAGAACCTAACGAACAAATGAAGAACTGCGAAAGAATGGTAAGTTAATTTGCTTCATAGGTCTATATGCTGAGAGGCCAAAATAAGTATACAGGTAACTTTTTTATTTGTCACCGGATTTTTACATATGTACATCAATCGTTGATATCATAATTAAGAACAATCACATTTACGCATACTTTGCAACAGTGTCCAGGAAGTTCTATCAAAGAGCAAGGACAAGACATTCACGGAAACGAATAAGGGATCTAAATCAACATTTGCGTATGAGTAGCTTCCCGTTAAACGGGCATTTTGGACAAAGTAACTTACATTTATGCATTTGTATAGCATTCAGTCGATAGAAGGATAAAAGTGCTGTGAGGACATGTTTCAACTTAAATGCATAACAGAGTACACTGCCGAATTTCTATACCAAGGACATGACGTTTTTGACATTTTCGTTCCTCTTCTGACGGAATGCACTGAATTTCTATGGGACATTAATTGACATTGCTCTGTAAATAAACGGTTTTAGGAAAATTCATCTGTATGTGGTACATAGAGGCTAAGCCAAGCAATACTTTTTCGAAAAATTCAAGTGAAAACGGCCAACGCCACCTCAGATATAGACTCTTTAAATTCCCTAAATAGGTCATTCAAAGGGAGATAATTTGAAACGGGAAGAAATTCAAATTCAGCTTGACGTCGTTTGATGGGAATTTCGAATTAGATAATGTTGTGATTTTACTCACAGACATTTGTGCATGACAGTTATGAAAAGTAAAATGACATTTGTTTTATACAGAGCGAGTTATGACTGGAAAGGCTGTTTTTAATTAAGGGCTCATAACTCCATAATTTATGACTGCGAAAGCATTACCTTTGTGATTTTCAAAGACAGACGTTTGACAAAAATGACCATGAAAATATTTTAATGAAAAAAGTACAACACGACCCGTACTCAAAACTCGAAACGGTATACTTTTTGTTGCCTTTGAGTATATTTATAAAATAATGCAAGCCATTGTACCATTACTTCCATTATTTACCACAGACAGATAATCGAAAGTCGCCAAAACGCCAAGCATTTATATTCATGTGCAAAGAATAAAACAATTGATACTAGTGTACTGCTATATTTTCAACATTATCAGGCGATTTTCAGGATTCATGAAGAAGGTTATTACTTGTTTGAATTTAACAGGTATATAAGCTCATATTGATAATTTTGATATTTGCTTTAATCTAGATGATATTAGAAAAATACCTAGTCTATATTCAGAGTCTGTTAAAAATGCGGAAAATCGACCGAGTGTATCAAGTAATCTTAAAACAATTTTTGGACTTTGTCTTCAGCTTAAAATCGTGATATACGCGTTTCATACGTACCTGTTTCTCTCAAATGTGTACAGTATGAGTATGTCAGGATAAAATCATCTTTATGACTTACTGGTATCAGAAGTATAGAAGTCCAGTTAGACCAAGGAGTTGTTTTTGTCACTTATCTGATCTCTGGTTCTGCAGAGACCAAATCAGCTTCAACAGGTAGAAAGTCATTTGTCGATGAATTCAATAATATCCAGGGCCCAGTAGTTCAAAGCATCGTTTGCTTAACGAGCTCGTTAGTGGTCAAAATGTTAACTGTTCTAGTAAGTACTATATCTAATTCATAGGTATTTTTGCTGAAAAAATGTGAGTAGCTTTTGCCACATTTTTTCAGCAAAAATATTAGCGTATAAACAATATATTTAATGATCAAAATTTTAACGATACGTTAACTAACGGCATCGTTAGTTTTGAACAACTGGTTCCAGTATGTCGGAGGAAGTTCTAACTGCGTGAACGTTCATTATCCACACTGCGCATAGGACCATTTCCACTGTCAAAACCTAACCTTTACCACTCTCTGGGCAACTTAAGAAGACGAAAAAATAGTGTTATGTTTCGTATTTTTCGCAGGGAATAGATTTGACATTTGATGCATATTTTCTCCTCAAGAGGCAGTTTGCATGAAATGCCAAAGCCTATTGTCTGGAAAAAATAAGAAAAAAAAAATCAAATTGTCGCCTGCTGAAAGTTTTATTCAGCATTCTAACTGTTGAATAATAAGCGCACGCAAAGTAGAGAACAAGTTTGTCAGGCTTTGTACATTGCATTAAGCATTAGGTTTTTGTTTCGTCCTGTGATTAAATAATCATTAAAATAGCTGGTTCACATTGACCTGTCTTTCTGACCACTAATTTGAATATATAAGTTGCCATCGTCGATTTCACGAAAAGGTTGTGTACTGTATATAATGTCACAGTAAATATTCTTACGTAATTCATTGACTTGACATAGGGCATAACCAATTAATCGTCGTTTGTAAATTTAATTCACTAACAAGAGACACAAAATCAAGAATTGTTAATCATAGAAAAAATTTGTGATCAAAGGTTGTCAGAGTCTGACAATTGATTTTTTTAATTATCCAAACTAAGATAGCAGTTTGAAGTTTGTTACGGCATGTTTTAATGTAGATTTTTTTAAACTGATTTTTCGAATGTGTTTAATTCATTGAATAACACTGATCCTTACATTTTCACTCCCTATAAAAAAATGTGACCACTTCATTCCTTACAAAAATGTGCTTTATCTAAATCATCACGAAAACATGCCTATATAATTTTGACCCCCTTAAGCCCCACTTTTATACAGTAAAACTGGGGTTTACAGGGGTATTCATTATTTTTCTTATTTCTGCTCAAAAACATAGATTGTGGGTACTCGTTAGAATCGCCTCGCAGAGGCGGTTCTAACGAGTACCCACAATCTATGTTTTGAGCAGAAATATGAAAAATATTTGAATTTTTTGTCTGAAAATTTTAAATTTTTCATTGATTAACTTTTCAGTATATTTGAATAGGCATGTATTCGTAATGTCTGCTTTAAACATCAGTGAAATAGATCTTGTTTTAGAATTGCCCATATTACGTAACAAATAGACCAGAGGCGCGAGTACTAAGTAAGGTCACAACTAAATATTGATATTTACGAATGCCATCTTAATTATACGGAGGAAAATATTGGTCAACATAGGACAGCAATTTGGTTGAAGAGTCTTCAAGCACGGGTGATGGAATTAACAATAAATTCCTCCGCGAATTTGCTGCAACAAATCTTTGGTGCATTAAAACATGGAAGTTGTTAACACCAGCGCATCCGATTTCTCAATTAGCTGACCGTCACCCGGGAACTTGTGTTCTAATATAATAGGTCGAGTGTCATAACTGACAATGACCTGTTTTAAACCCCCGGTGGTTTACTCTGCTGACCGTTCTAAGGCGGTGGTCCCGGTGTTAGTCTTACTCTTTGTTGCTTTGTGGTTTATTCTACGAGGCGATTTGTTGTATGTCTTTCCATGTGTCATTTTGTTCTTGTGTTTTTTAGTCCTTTTAGTATTGCGATTACCTCGCTTGGGGAAGAGAGAGCTAATCTTAGTGCTTTTCGTACGTTTGTTCGATTTGTGCTTGTTTGGATTTGTCGATTTCCTCTTCCTCTTGGGGTCTGGGAAGGGCTGCGGTTTGTGATTGTGGCACTCCCTAGACTTTTCTCTTACCTTTTTTTTTAATCAAAAGCGTAAAGTGCTACTACAGTCAAACCTCGATAGCTCGAACACCGATGGCTCGTTTACCATGGCTAATTCGAACTCGTTTTTGAGTCCCTAAGAAATTCTTCCGATAGCTTAATAAAACAAATATTTAAGGAAATTTTCTTATTTTATCACAAAATTATATGTTGTGTGTACTCATTAGAATCGAGGCGATTCTAATGAGTACATTCAGCATACAATTACTGTGTAGAAGATCGATAGATTTCCCAGAATTAGCGATATTTGCTTCCCGATCTGGCGCCATGATTAACCTTCATTGGCTCGAACTACCCATGGCTCGAACACTTTTCCATGGTCCCAAAGGTGTTCGAGCCATTGAAGTTTGACTGTATTTGTGTGTTCTAAGATGGCTGATGAGACAATTTTAGCTCTAAACTGCCTGTTGCAGATAGTAAAAGAGAGGTCCGAGGAAGAAAGCTCTGTTGGTGATGTCTTAGCTCTGGCTTTCCGCTGAGCACGTTTCTGCTCGGCTTCGCTGATTTTTTTTATCTTCGTATTCACCAGCACCACTACTTGTGAGGTCCAGCCCCTTTGCTCGATCCTGTGCAACCTATTCCCACGACTCTGTTGGTATATTGAGGTCTTTGAAGGAGGCTTTGTGGGTGTCCTTGTATCGCTTCTTCTCATCAATATGGGAGCGTTTTCTCCACAGAAGATTTTCATTAGGAAACGGTCATCAGGCGTTCTGGTTACATGGCCTGTCTATCTTCATTGTACCAATTTCAGAAAAAAAAATATGTACACTCTGCATCCCTGCCATTTTCATGACTTCTATGCCTGGAATCCTATCTTGCCATTGGATGCTTTCTGAGACAGCTTGTATGGAAGTATTTCCGTCTTTTGGCATGCCTTTGGTAAACTATCCATGTTTCACGTATGTTTGCAGCACCACAGAGCTGTAGACTTTCAGCTTTGTATCAAGTCCGATACAACTTCGATCTAATATACTTCTAGCTAGTCGGCCAAATGCTGCACTAACTTACGCAATCCTGGCATTGACTTCATCGTCAATATGCAAAACTCTTGACAATGTTCCTCCAAGGTAGGTGAACTTGTGTACCACTTGCAATCATTGAACTTTCACTTTGATGACAGTCTTCTTGTAAGGCTTTCAAGGTGCTAGCTGATATACCAACCTCAGTCTTTTTATGATGACTGTGAGATCATAGCTGTCACATGAGTCAAATACTTGGTCTACACCTTTTCTGTTTAAGCAGCCTTTGCAATGTCATCAGCAAAGAGGAACTTGTCTATCATCTCTTTCTGCACCTTGAATTTAGTTTGCAACCTTCTTTGGTTGAAAAGTTTCCCATCAAATCTATACCTAATAGGTATAAGATTGTCACCATTCACGAAAGCATCTGTGAGCATTACAGGAAACATCATGCTGAACAGATATTGACCTAGTAACAGCCTTGCTTAACTCCATTTCTCACTCGCCATCATTTTGGATCCGTGCAAGAATACCATCGTAGGACTGCTGCACCATTGGTATGAATTTGGCCGGACAGCCAAACTTTATCATACTTTTCCAAAATCCCTCTCGACGGATTGTGTCCAGTGCTTTCGTAAGGTCAACAAAGGTCATGTAGAGGTGGACATTCTGTTCCAGGCATTTCTCTTGAAGCTGTGAAGATCATGCCAACTGTTCCTCTGTCCGTCCTGAATCCCATCACGAAAACATGCCTATATAATTTTGACCCTCTCAAACCCCATTTTTATATAGTAAAACTGGGGTTTACAGGGGTATACATTATTTTTCTTATTTCTCATCAAAAACATAGATTGTGTGTACTCGTTAGAACTACCTCACCAAGGCGGTTCTAACGAGTACCCACAATCTATATTTTGAGCAGAAATAAGAAAAATATCGAAGTTTTTTTATCTGAAAATTTTCAGTTTTTGGACGTGAAATTTTCATTGCATTTGAATAGGCATGTTTTCGTAATGTCGGACATTCTCTACCAAAGCATAGCTGTTTTTCAACTTAGTTTTAAATACCTGGTTTGCCATGAATTATTCTGATATGCATATTCTCGGACTGAGGTCAAACAGACAGGTCAATTTGCACCAGCTATATGTTAGGTTAATCGGTATAGTCTGGTATAAGTATAGAAAACAGGTTATGTTAATTATTCATTTTATTGCAGTGTGGATATCATATATTAAGAACAAATCGTCCTAATAAATGGGTCACTACGTGGAAAAAATTATGATAGGTTAATTAGTACAATAGGAAACAGGTTGTAATATTTATGCATTTAGTTGTAATGTAGATATCATACAAGAAAAAAAAAAGCCCTAATAAAACGGGTCACTACGTTGAAAAAAGTACCTTCGGATATGTGCGCATAGCGAAGGCTCAGCTCAGTCAGCGCATTCGCGCTGTCTAAACCGAGTTTTTGCTGTCTGTCTGAGAAAGTACTGCACATTTTGCTAGCCGCAAAGCGCACAACTAATACTCTGATGAGACTGTGCGGATGCAAGGCTGATCTGAGTCTTAGCTGGCCGCGCATGTTTTGTGTTTACCACGTATGTTGTCACGTTCTGGTTCAAATAATGCTCTAACAATTTTGTCCTATCTACTTTGGAAGTATACTCAACAAAATAATTTAAGGGCCACATAGTGCAAATTTCCATATATACAAACTTTGGCCGGGTGCATGGGCAAAATCACAGAAGGTATCAAAATATCGTTGAATGTTTCTTTAAAAGGAAGCCCTAAAGGAGTGTTTCCAACAAAAAAAATTAAATCAAAATTTTCATTTTAAAATTTGCAAAAAACACTACTTTTTACCCAAAAATTAAAAATTGACATTTTCGCATCAAAAGTGATGTCTGGGCTCCCAACTGTGAAAACATCATAGAGAAAACCTTATTTGTTATCCTCTACAGATTATTCGTTGTCTATGGGGAACTTTCGAGGCATTTTAGCCTCTCAAAGGGTTGGCCTCTTTTTCTGGACATATCTATGTGCCTTTTACTCGAAGAAAGGTTGAGTTTGCATGTTTTTTTGTGTGTGACAGAGTATTGTTTTCATTAAACAAAGAATTTTTCCAGTATTTTGACAAAACTTCATTTTGGGGTAAAAATCGTTATTTTGGAAATTCCCGTTTTTCTTAGAATCCGTTGGTCTGGCATTGTTGGTGCCATTGACACTTTTGTAGCTGAACATGTTGTGAACTTGTTGAGCTGATTGAATAGGGCTGAGACTTCCAGTTTTGCCCATGCGACTCTTTAAACCGGAGAGAATAGTTGCCTCTTTATGTTTTCTTCCATGCACCCCCCCCCCCCCCCCCACACACACACACACACCACACTTCTGAAAAGAGTAAAAAAAGCTTTCCGTTTTAAGTAGAGCTCTTTTCTGAAGAGAAGCAAAACTATGTTGAAAGCGGTAACTCCCCTGAAAGCGTATTGGTCTCCTTTGAAATAAATGAGTCACAATCTGACTGTACACCCAGCGGAGACTCAGATCAGGCTGTGTATCCACCCAGTTTGATCAGAGTCTTTGCTGTGTGCTCAGTGAGGACCCAAGATTGCTTCATGCGGACAGCAAAGACTCTGATCAGTCTGAGCGGATATCCAGACTGATCCTAGACTTCTCTGGGCCAGAGTCATTTTGTTGGTTTTATCATGTCGTGGCTCAAATACTCTTGTTAGCTAAGCTGCATTAAGAAAATAATATGTTTAAATGGTGCCTACACTTTTAATAAGGGCGTATTAATCTTTTCTGCACGTGTCATTATTTTAATTTTTTTTTATACATGAAGTATTTTAAGCTGCATAATCATTACGGATTTTTCTTAGAAATTAAACCGGATTGACTTACTTAACAACACCCATATGGATAACAGTTCATTTTCCTAAGAATACGGAAGCCTATACGCGGCATTATGTTTTGTGTAAGGGTCTTAAGTGTAGATAGGTTGTGACTTCCGAGCTATGACTTTTCATTTTTATGTTCTTGGTTTTCGCTTTTGTGTTCTGTGTTACGTCGTTTGGCATGTGCATTTTCCCTTTAAAGGATGAGATAAAAGGACATAAAAGAAAGTGACGTGAAACAAGAAAAAAGATTATTAGTTTTCTGTTTTTATATCCTGCACTGTACGAAATACTGTAGCTTTTATTGTACTGGCCACGGGTTTCCAGTGCATTGGCCATTGCTTTTAAAAGTCAAAACACGGAAGTCACAAGTTACAAAGACAAAACACTAAACATTCTAACATACAACACAATGTCACATATACCAAGCTAACATAAATCTACAGCGGCCGGCTACAGATTTATGTAGAATTCTTACTGGGTAGGCTTTCGTATAATACAAAACATGGCATTTGCGATATTTCGATAAAGCGCTGTTTTGTATTGTAATTTCATGTAACTAAATACTTATCCTGTGCCATATGAGAGTTGTGATATGTGATTATAGTCTTAAATGGATATCTTTAGGTCTAATTGTATAATATGGGTCTGATACGCTAGCTTTTGGCCTTCGACATCAAAACAAAAGTACAAAACAGACGAAAACACAAACGGGAAGAAGCCAGAAAGCAGTTAGCCCGTCAGTGCTAGTCAGAAGTCATAGATGTAGGGAGAACATGGTGTTGAGCATTACGTTAGTTTGTACTACTTGTTAACAATCATGTGAAATATAAACGATGTTACCAAGGAAAGGTCATAATCACGAAGCACAGCCTACCTGAGGCAATATATATATAATAAAATAAATAAAAAAAAGGTGTGGAACAGACAATAACATACAAGGGTAGTTCAATAAGTTCGTAGAACTCGGTATTTTTCTATACAGGTCAAGATTTCTTTTTTCATTTTTGTGCAGTGTAAACCTTTGTCAGTTAATTGATAACAGCCGTTCAGTCAGCACATACATTTTTTGCTCTTACTTTTTGTTTGAAAACCTATACCCACAGGCAAAAATGTAAAGTCAGAATATTGAGTTCAGAGCAGTCATAAAGTTCCTCACTAAGGAGGATGCAAAGGCCAAAGAAATCCATTGGCGCATGGCTGATGTGTATGGTGATAGTAGCCCAAAGTGTTCCACAGTGGCAAAGTGGTCAGCAGAATTTAAACGTGGGCGAGACTCCTTAAAAGATGACCCAAAGCCAGGTCGCCCATCTGATGTCATCAGCCAGGAGATGATCGTCCGTGTTGAAAGACTTGTGCTAAACAATCGCTGAATCAAAGTTGCCAAACTTGCTTCAGAATGTGGTATTTCTAATGGAAGTGTTTACACTATAATCTATGAACATTTAGGCATGTCAAAAGTATCTGCCAGGTGGGTACCCAGAAACCTGAACATGCAAGATCGTCAGCAAAGGGTGGAGTCAAGTCAAGAACTTCTGGAAGTGTACTAAAAAAGAGTCCCTGCAATGGAAGCGCCCTGGCTCACCCCACCTAAGAAATTTCGTACCCAACCATCAGCCAGCAAGGTAATGGCCACGGTATTTTGGGACTCCAAAGGGATTATATTGATAGATTACAAGCCTGCTGGTACTTCAATTAGAGGAGAATACTATGCCAATGTCATTAAAAAATTAAGGGCTGCTATTAAAGAAAAAAACGTAGGGGAAAGCTAGCTGCTGGTGCCCTTCTTTTGCATGATAATGCCCCTGTGCACAAGTCCAGAGTTGCACAAGCAGCTATTCGTGAGTGCAAGTTCGAGCAGTTTAATCACCAATCATACAGTTCAGACCTGGCCCCAAGTGATTATTATCTGTTTTGAAATTTGAAGTCCCACTTGCGTGGAACGAGATTTCGGGACGATGATGAGCTCAAGGCTGCTATAGACGCTTGGTTTGAGGACCAAATAGACGAATTTTATTTCAAAGGCATAGACTGCTTAAAAGAAAAGTGGGCCAAATGCATTGAAGTAAAGGGGGATTATATTGAAAAATAATGTTGAAACCATCTTCCAATCTGTGAGTTAAACCCCGAGTTCTACGAACTTATTGAACTCCCCTCGTATAATCAAAAATAATATGAATAAGGGACAATATCATTTTCCTAGTATATTTTGAGAGTGTTTATGCTGTTAAAATCTTACTGAAAAAGTACTGAATCACCCATTATTTGCAACCAGTATACTACACCTGTGCGGAAGAACACAACATGATTTTTGATAAAGTAAGCTTTGGTTTAAGGAAATTAACATCCCTGTCATTGGAGAACCGACAGAAAAAGAGATTGTGAACAAAATAATAAGAAAACAACATATTTTCGGCAACAAACATGCGAACAAACTCAAATAGATGTGCTGATTTGGAAAAGCATAGCTCTAGGTTAGGCGATTTTCAACCAAAAATATTGATATTATCTTGACGAAAACATACATTATTGATATTCATTAGATGCGCTTCGGTAAGGCGACATCTTTTTTGGTTGAGAAATAAAAAAGAAACAAAAAACAAATAAAAAAATAAATAAAAATAAAAAGCAAACAAAACAAAAAAAAACAAAACAAAAAAAACAACAAAAAAAACAACAAAAAAAAACAAAAAAACAACAACAACAACAAATAAAAAAAAAAAAAAAAAAACAACCAGAAAATAAACATAAAAAAAAACAAAACAAAAAACAAACAAACAAACTATTATATGGATAACCCTTCTTATCTGAAGCTATTGAATGATCAACAGAAAGATAAGTGGATTTTTTTGGAAGCCTCGTCTCTTATTCTGATATTCCTTTACATTTCAAGTTTATTTACGCGTTATATAAAAGCACATACTGAAAGGAGACAAAGATAATGCCTCAGGGGCGATCTGAAACCAGAATAAAAGAAGACCATTAGTAGGGCATGGTTTGCCTGATGACAGCGACATTGATAAGTATCGCCAGTCCTTCTAGAATATAACTAGGGAAAAGACCCGACTCATGGCGTGCAATTCAGGGGAATGGATAGAGTTTCAGGGGAAGTATGTCTGGTCGAAATTGTTTAAGCGTTTCTGTAAAAGGATCTACTCTAAAAGGAAATAATTTGCTGTTTTTTTTTTTTATTTGGGTTTTACGGCCCTTTCAAGAATATGTCACTTATATCGAGCCGATCGTTCATCAAAAGTGGGCAAAAACCGGAGAACCCGGGGAAAAAACCACCTGACCCATCTGTAAGCAGAACTTGGCTTTCCCACATATGACCCGAGCTAGGCTCGAACCACAGCGGTGAGAAACCTAATGGATTAAGAGTCAACACCCCTATCCACTAGGCTAAGTGGGCCCGCGGATAATTTGCTGTACTTAAATCTTTCCTTTTAGAGTAAATATGTGAACCCAGAAACTTATACAATCAAGTCCACATCAAGTTCTTAACTTGAGAAAGACAGACAAATATAATTAAACAGCCACAAAACGAGCAGATGGCAAGCAGAGTTGTTCACCCTCTCCCCAAATGGTGCCAAATCTGTTACCCAGACTTAACTGATATATCTTTAACTTACATAATTGTTAAAAGAAAACATGTGCAAGTTAAACATTACAGAACATTAAACAAAAAGTACCACAATAAAAGTACCGCATTGGAACGGTCAGTGATAAAATACTTGGGTGGGTTGGGTGGTAGTTGGTCATAAGCTAGCTTTATTGGATCCCAATTCTCGCCCTCAGGTTGCACAGTAGTAAAATACATATATTTGTTCGTCCATGTGGAGTTCTTCTCCATGAATCATTACGGGCAACAAATAAATCACAGATCAAGCCTATAATAAAGCAAAGATGAGGAATCACCAGAAAAAAAACAACAACAACAACAACAAAAAAAAAAAAAAAAAAAAAAAAAAAAAAAAAAAGCACAACTGGAATCTTTGAGCAAAACAAAACCACCCGCTGAACTCCAGTGGGCCGAGAAACAAACATAAAAATCCGGGCCAGATCATCTTACATTTAGTTTTTAAGTCGGAGCCATCATAGAGTTTGAACTCCGACTCACCGGCGTTCAATTAAAGAGGTAAGCGAAATGGTCAACCGCGATTGGGTCAACCGCTAAGCAAGCAGACTATTTATTGATTTCAATGCTATACCCCTTTAATTTATAACATATGATAATTTTACAAAATTGATCAGAAAATTCAGGTTTGCCTACAAATTTTCTAAACTTATATCATAAAATTCAGGCTCAGATAGTCACCATAAAATTCAGGTTGAGATAGTCTTTGTATCAGAAGTTTTTTAGTCCGGTATCGTATTTAGAGACAATTCGTAATGTCGACGATAAAACTAAGCATCACGAAAACATGCCTATATAATTTTGACCCCCTTAAACCTTACTTTTATATAGTAAAACTGGGATTTACAGGGGTATACATTATTTTTGTTATTTCTGCTCAAAAACATAGATTGTGGGTACCCACAATCTATGTTTTAAGCAGAAATATGAAAACTCTCCTAATTTTTTATGTGAAAATTTGTCATTTTTGGGGCTAAAATTTTCAGTGTATTTGAATAGGCGTGTTTTCGTATTGGAAAATAAACACTTTTCGAAGTTTATGATACCGATACCCCTTGCTAGAGTAGTTTGGCAGTCATAGTTTTGTTACGAGCACTGAAGTCAGCCAAATGACCTGACACTCTTGCAAATCGAAGTTGAAGTTGAAAAATGTAAACACTATAAGATGTGCAATGAGTAATGTCACCGTCCCAGACGGGAAATTAATAATGTCAACATCAAAACCATCGCGTTTGTCATAATAATAAATGCAAATTAAACATGGTGCTTCCGTACCAGTAGAATTAGCTTTGTTCAACTGCAGTTCAATAAGATACATTTAAGTGACCATTCCTTCAAAAAAAAAAAAAAAAAAAAAAAAAAAAAAAGATTGTCGAAGTAGTAGATCTCTTTACTGCAGTATTGTTTTCGTTTTAAATTTCCCTGTTGTCTTGAACCATGACTTCTGTGTTGACACTTTTGAACTTCCAAAGGAGGAAATATACTCAAGATTCAATGAAAACGCATCACTAGTACTATACCTCAAATTTTAATTGATTCACAATATTTCCAGCATTTGATCACGTTTAATGAATTACCACTAACTTATCCACAGACTCACTACAGAGTTACAGCATTTCATTGGATGCAGAGATACGGAGACTCGAATAAGTCCACACAACCCAAAAATCAAAATCACATATCCTAATACCGGGTATGTCCACCACTAGCATCAAGTGTTGCTTGGCATCGACGCCTCATGCTTCGAAATAAACGCTATATCTGGTCTTGTATGATGTTGTCCCAGTCTTCCTGTAGCGCCATGGCAAGCTGCTGACGGTTGATTGGCGGATGACGTCGGCTGTACACATTTTTCCGAGCTGGTCCCAAAGGTGCTCAATTGGGTTTAAATCCGGCGAAAACGCAAGCCAAGGAAGAACTTGCAGGCCATTTTGATTGAAAAAGTCCATGGTTAGCCTCGCAGAATGAGCACGTGCCTTGTCCTGTTGGAAAAGCATAACGTCACCATTATTGCGTAAAAACGGTACCACCTCAGGCTCTAAGATTTCATTGATATACCGACGTGCCGTCAAATTGCCATCAACAACGATGAGTTGGGTTTTGTGGCGCCATGAGATCCCTCCCCACACCATTACGCTACCACCACCCCAACGTGACACCTGTTGAACACAACAGTCTTCAAATCGCTCCCCACGTCGACGCCATACTTCACGCCGCCTATCAAACATTTCAACACAAAAACGGGACTTGTCCGTGAACAGTACACCACGCCAACACTGTTGTGTTCATCGGATACGCTGTCGACACCAATTAAAGCGACGTTCCGCCGTCAAAACGTTCCCCCTATACGTCTTATGGCTAGAAATACCGCGTTCCTGGAGACGCCGCCGTACAGTTAAGGCACTTACGCGTAGGTTATGGGTTACCACTGTCTCCTGGGCATTTTCCACAGACGTCCTGAATCGGGTCGTAAATGACTCAAAACAATGTACGATCCTGCTGACGTGTAGTAACACGTTCACGTCCAGGGCGTTGTCTATCGTCCACAGACCCCGTAGCGTTGTGCCTTTCAACCAATCGAGCAATCGTACTGTGCAAACAACCCATACGCTCTGCAATTTGGTGGTATGAAAGCCCACTTTCAAACATACCGAGGGCACGATGACGAGCGACGTTACTTAGACGTCCCATTGGCTTGTTCTTAAGAAATGTTTTGCTGGCTTTTGACGTAAAGAATCCGGACCTTAAAACGAAAGTAAAGAAAGTGCCAAAAATATCGTGATTACGAAAATTTTGCAATTTTTGTATTTTGCACGTGTACATGCACATCATGAAAATCACGCAGTATTCGTGTCAAACAAACTCATACTTTGGTGACAACTTTATAATACCGTATTTATCAGTTGAAAAAGTCAGTCATTTTTACCTTAAACTAAAGAAATCAAAATTCTAAAAGTGGTGCGTTTTCATTGAATCTGAGTATACATAAAAATTGGGCATTTTAGAAATATTACCTTCTTGTCAAATGCTGTCATTAAATCCCAGTCTAAACGGTGCTTGTAATAATTCAGTCCATTTTAATTCAATTTGATGTATTATCTCGAAGAAAAGCTTTTATCATATTTACTTTTCTCCGCTATTTGCACTGAAATATTGTCAGAAGAATAGCTGGTACGTTAAAAATGTTAATGAAGAGAAGTATCAATATTTTCGGCTTTTTAATTCTGCGATAATTTTTACCAAACCTTTTTCCAACAAACTGCATATTACAAGTTTTAGTATTTCAATTTAAACACATGTCAAATCAAACGATTTTCAATCCAATTCAGAATCATTGATGACCAAACATTTTCTACCGTTAACGGATGATGTAACGGTAGATGCATTAAAAGATGTTTACAACAGTTACACCTCTTGGCATTGCACTGGAAAATACAAGGATACATTCCAGGTCTTCTGAACGGATTAGAGTAGACCCTTTTGTAGAAAGCACTTGGTGTGTATGAAAGCAAGCAAGGAGTCACAAAAATTGTACCACGTATACCCAGACCCCTTGAACAGGGAAACAATGTTAACAACTATTCATGAAGCTTGTAGCATAACATTTATGTTGTAGATATCCTTTTGTATCTCGACTTAGCGACAAGTTCTTTAATTGTTATATCATAATAGTCACCGAACATAATTCAGAATGATTGTTCACAAGCGTATAAGTAAGTGCTAAAAAGCATATCATTGTGTAGCGCATACATATGAATATACAATGTAACCTCAATGACTCGAACACCGATGGCTCGTTCACCACGGCTAATTCGAACACGTTTTCGAGTCCCTAGGAAATTCTTCCAAAAGCTCAAGAAAACGAATATATTTAGGGAAATTTCTTTATTTTATCTTGAAAAATTATGTTGTGTGTTCTCATTGGAACACCTCATTGAAGAGATTCCAATGATTTCACTCAACATACCATTATTCAATAGACGATCGAAAAGATTTCTCTAAATTATCGCCGTTCGCTTCCTGAATTGACACTCTGATAAACCATCAGCGGCCAGAACTACCCATCTCTCTAACAAAGTTCCATGGTCCCAGAGATGTTCGAACCATTGAAATTCGACTGTACAAGAAAGGAGAAAATTTTATAATGTAAAACAAATATTTTTCCAACAAATAATCATTTTAGCCACAACGTCAGAAAACGTAACTTCGGACATGTGCGTCCAGCGAAGATTCAGATCCGCCTGTGCATTCGCGCAGTATAATCATAATCTTTCCAAGGAGCTTTTTGGCATCACGAAAACATACCCATATAATTTTGACCCCCCTAAACCCCACTTTTGTATAATAAAACTGGGGTGTACAGGGGTATACATTATTTTTTTTTATTTCTTCTCAATAACATAGATTGTGGATACTCGTTAGAACTACCTCGGCGAGGCAGTTCTATCGAGTATCCACAATGATCTATGTTTTAAGCAGACATATGAAAACTATCAGAATATTTATCTGAAAACTTTCCGTTTTAGGTGATTAAATTGTTCAATATATTTGAATAGGCGTGTTTTCGTAATGGATAACCAAGGTTGCAACATTTTTTTCAAGCGAAGAACGAAGACTCTCGTTAGACCCTGATTTTTTTTCACATTTCATGCTCAAAACATAGATTGTGGGTACTCGTTAGAACCGCCTCGGCATAACGAGTAATCACAATTTATGTTTTTTGCAGTAATAGGAAAACAATGTAGACCCCTGTTAACCCCAGTTTTACTATATAAAGGTGAGGTTTAAGGGGGCAAAATTATATAGGCGTGTTTTCGTGATGGAACGAAACAATATGCACGCTTTACCATCTTTTTTTTGCAGGTGTGACGACAGAGTACTTAATCTTGGAAATTTGTATCCCTACCATAGCTGTTTTACTTCTCCTATTTTTAATGTTTTTACTGCTGCTTAGAAGAGCCAAACTTCTCACCTGTTGTACAGGAATGAGCAGAACAGGTAAGGCTAATGACTAATAGACTACTGAAAATGTTTACTCGATACTGAACAAAATGCATTTCAAACCAATTGAATCATCCGAATCTTTTGTATCCGAATATATCGCTAGATTCACATCACTTGTGAGATCTAGAGACTAGTCTTTGCAATCGTTGGCCCCGGTGAATGAATGTCTATTGGTGTGTCACCAGTAAAATATTCTGATTCTGATTCTGATTTTTATTAACTCTTATTTCTGATCGAAACATTGTGCAATATGAGACAAAAACAACATGTCAGTTGAAAATGTTTTACCATCTAAGAACAATACGAAAAGCAAAAATGACACTTTCCAAAATAAATAAATATTAATCAAAGACACAAAAATACAGACACATACTGCAAAATACTTATATTTGGCGGTGATTCATTTTGGACCAGCATACAGCGTTTACGTATCACAGTTAATCCGTTATGCCAGAGCCTGTTCAAATTATCAGGACTTCATGGAGCGTGGGAAAATACTCACTACAAAGATATTGAGTCAGGGGTATCAAAAAACCAAACTGGTAGCAACACTTACGAAGTTCTATGGGAGACATCATGATCTGGTCAATCCCTACAATGTGGCAGTTTCCAGAATTGTTTCTGATGTTTTTGCAAATGACGAGCCGTAAGTAGACTTCCAAAATCCCGGACATACGTTTCTACCTACATTTCCTTCGTTCTGACCTATGGGCATGGTGGGCGAAGCTTGCTTACCAAGTAATGCTTATTATCCGCGGACGCCTGATTACACCCTTTATTCTTGGGTCTATGTCTGTTGGTCCGAACAGTCTGATTTGTCATTCGTTTACGGATTTATGAGTTTGGATTATGGCTTGGGTACCATGACCACAACTACATATATAAATGACATGTAAACAAGATCAGAGCACACATAAGGCTTTTTGCCGATGATAAGATTCTTTTTATCAAAGTAGAAAATCCAATGACAGCTGCTGTCTGCCTGAATTCTGACCTAAATGTAATATCAAGGGCGGCATCATGGTTGGTACTCTTCAATCCAACTAAAACAGAATCTCTTATCTTCTCACGTAAACTGAACAAGCTTGTCCATCCACCTTTGTATGGATGATGAACAACTAATTGAAGTCGAAATACTCAAACATTTAGGCGTTTATTTCTCAGCTGGCATAACATATATTAAAACATGGAGACAAATCAATGTTATGAGGACACCATACTTAAAGCTTGATAGAAAGTCCCTAGAAAATATTTATAAGACATTTATATGACCCCTTTTGGAATATGTAGACGTAATTTGGGACAATTTTACCTTATATGGAAAAACAACACACACAAACAAAAAAAGAAACAGCTTCCATCAAGGCTAATACTCTGCTGCAAGTGTTGAAACTTTTGAAACACACATTTCAATACACAATACATGTTTTCACACAGAAAGCCAGAGCTGTCTTATGTTGTAAGAGCTAGTTTATTTATTATGTTAAACAATGGGTTACATTGTCTGAGAAGCGTGTAAACTTGTCTATACAATGTGTTAGTATTTTAAAAGCGTATGTTCTTTTTCACAAAATATCTCATTATGTTAAAAGGCCATGCTGGCATTGTGAATGCTCGTATTGCTATGGATACGTAGTGTCTTATTATGTTAAAAGGTTATGGTGTTAGTTTAAACTAGAGTGTTATTTTGTCCACACAGAGCCTATGTTGAAAGATTATGTTATAATGTTAAGAATTGGTTTATCTTGTCAACGAAGCATGTAAACCTGTCTATACGACATGTTAAAAGGCTATGTCATTATGCTACAAAATCGGGTTATCTTGTTTACGAAGCATTTGAACTAGTATGTAAACGTATTATTATATTAAACGCGTGTTTTGTTTTATTCACATACTGTCTCATTCTTTTAAAAGGCAATTATGTTAAAAATGTTGGTTATCTTGTCAAAAAAACGTGTCTATACATAGTGTTATTATGTTAAACTTAATAAGATGCTGTGCTGACAAAACAACTTAGGCGATTAACATAATAACATACTCTTTTAACATAATAAAATACTGCGTGAACAAAACAAGAGGCGCGTATATCATAATAAATAGAAAGGAAGGCAATGATCAGGAATCGATACAACTATTTAACACCTTCCGTATAAGGCACCAAAGGGAAAGAAGGACACACTTAAAGCAACGGCACCACAATCAAAGCACTATAAACAGAAAGCCAAAAGGACAGCTTCTTCCCCAAAAATTGTCCTAACATTGCCTAAAATTTAATTTTACCAGGACTTACATGCGAAGACATACAATGATGGAAATTAGGTAACCACAACAGAAGTACTAAAAGAACAAGAGCAAGTTTTATATTATGGTTTAAGCATCGGGTGCTAGTGGATCAAAATTTCCAAGTTGAAAGATAGGTTTAATAAAGATCGGTCTATTGTAGGTATATACAAGACGTATCTATTAAAAAACGGATACTCGACGAAGAAACAAATCATGGGCGGAAAAAACGAAACCCGTATTTAGAAGACCTTCCAAAATATTCAAGTAACGAGAGTTCAGCGCTTTAGACCTCTTGGCCACGAGGCCAAATGAACTCTTTGGTTATTCTGTGCAATAATAAACACAAACTTATTTGTTATAAACTCTAAAGATAAAAGTTATTTGCAGTATATATAATGTACAAAGCTGAGATGACCCCTTGGTTATACTGTTGAGTTGAAAAGTCAGACTTTGTAGTCCGCGACGGTTGGAGTTAAACAAAAAGGCCTTATATAAAATTATCTTATTAGAGATGCACATCACAGCGGATCATTTTTATCAGTTTTATATTTGCATAGTACAATCACTCTTTGCACTACAGTTAAGTGACTCTATGCTACTATAGCTTGTCATAACCTAACCCTGGTCCTGTTGAACCCTGATATGTCCTGACTTTGCAAATAGAGCAGATCCAGATCAATTGGCTTCTTCAATGTGATCTGGATCTGCACTGTTTATCATTAAGAATGTGAATTTATATTAACAACCTGGATCAAGTAATCCGATTGGCTGAAAATTAGAAGTGGGCGTGGCATCTTAATTTATCCAGCATGGCAAAGATTAATTTTGTACAGCTGATAGCCAAAATCATATTTAAAGGTTGATAATTATTGCTACAAACCGTGAGTAAATTTCTCTTAATAACTTTAAGGGCCATCTCAAGAGATTTGTATGTAACCAATCATATAAAAGGAGATTGGCACATTTCCTAATCGGCTGGAAACACGTTCGCACAATGTAAATTATCGAAACTTTATTGTAAAGGTTTGTTATTTTGTATAAGTTCACTTCTGATTCATAGTTTTTCTGCGTATTTGGACCCTATTCAAAACATCAAAAAGTGCATGAAATGATCCTATCATTATAACGTTTACAATAATAACCGTTTTATCCGATGTAGGAGCTTCTCATGATGCGTATTTTTCTTCCATACAGATACTGCCACCGTTTCGTCAGACAAAATGATTTTCACCGCCTTCTTCGAACAATTGCAACAGAGGCATTTGTAAAACAATAAAACAATTATTGGTCTCTTAAATGTTTTGTGAAACTAAGGAATAATTACTGAAAATAATGTATTTAAGGAAACAACCCTTCGAGAAAAAGGGGCATTATCTGAAACTCTACAGGAGCTTGTAAAGTGGTATCTGCGCTCGGGAGCCAATGAAAAGTCGCAATGAAGGTACTAATATTGGCTTTATTATTTCAGACACCAAACAGAAGTCCATATGCTTTCTTCACACTACAGACAATGATGTACATGACGCAGCTATACAGATGTTTATCAATTACTTCAAAGATACATTTAAATGCATTGTAGTCTCTCAAACAGATATACCCGAAATAAATGGAGATGGTGAAGACTTACTGAGACATCTTTTCAGTGCTGATCTCATTGTTATAGTGAATTCAGAAGTCGCCTACAAACTATATAACTTTTTCAAAACGGATTGTCAGTGTCATTTCTCTCAAACTTTCGGGCCTATAAACGACTCCTTTATTTTGTGCATAACAAAGCTAATACAAAAAGAGTCGCCAAACTTAAAGAACAAACTTGTGTCCCTTCATTTTGACTATACATCTAGAGATTTTTTGTTTGAAGAATTCCAACCATGCTATAAAGTCTTAGAAGACTTGGATAAACTTAATCAGCATATACAGAGTCTGCTAAAGCAATCAGTCATAAACGTTTCAGATGGAACTCTGTATGAAGAACTGTCCAAAAAAATCACAGCCTGTAAATTCTTCCAGGCTTCTAATCCAAACTGGTTTAATAAAACGTACCGTCACATTACCAAATCCTCTTTCTCTAGTGACGATTCTGGAGTAGAAGTTCAAAACAATCTTATTCCGTTAAACTCTGTTTCGAAATGTGACTGTTCCATGTATAGTTTTTACAACAGCATTGAACGTAATTCCCACAGGAAATGTAAACAGAATAATATGATTAGGGGTACGTTTCCACAACATTTATATCGATCAGCAAGCATGCAAACTAGAAGTTCATTTTGTTTTTCTGAAGTAGAGAAGAGATTTATAAGTCCCGAGTTTGGAGACGAAAAAGAAGATACGCCAACGGAGTTACTTACAGAACAAATGAGGAAAATAAATAGCCGGTATGATTACATTGTAAGCAATGAACTAGAATCTGATGAAGATTGTTTTACCGTGCTCGGTACTAGCGTGTAAGCACAAAAAAAAAAACAAAAAAAAAAAAAAAACAAAAAAAAAAAAAAAAAACAAAAAAAAAAAAACACAAAAAACAAAAAACAAAAAAAAAAAAAAAAACAAAAAAAAAAAAAAAAAAAAAAAACAAAAAAAAAAACAAACAAAAAAACAACAAAAAACAAAAGGTATACAACGTTTTAACAATGGTATAAGAAAGTGATTATTCCTGTAGCTGAAGTTACTGGTACCTGATATGGGATATACGAGCCGTATCAACCGAAAATACATTTAAAAGGGCTGGATATATACCCGACAGATCTTCCACCATTTTGACAGACTAGTATTCTAATATTCTTTCAACGGTGTGGAGTGCTTTGGCTGACCATATCAATTGCCAGTCATAACGTGTCGTCACATCACGAAAACATATAGTTTTGACCCCCTTCAACTCCACCTTTATACAGTAAAACTGGGGTTTACAGGTTTACATATTAGTTTTCTTATTTCTGCTCAAAACATTTGAGCCGAGGCGGTTCTAACAAGTACCCACAATCTATATTTAAAGCAGAAATAGTAAAATTACCAGACATTTTCATCTAAAATATTTTATTTTTTGGCGTAAAACTCTCAATATATTTGAATAGGCCTGTTTTCATAATTACATTCCCACATTAGTCTTCTCAAGAACGTAAAATTAATTAATTCAGATTTATTAGTGACTGGGAAAAGAATAGTAGATTACTATTTTAGTACCAAACGGTAAAAATATAAGTGAAACTACCCTACATATGCCACACTCCGAAGGTATAACCATCCCGGGGTAGCAAGGGAAAGAAATATGAGTAACAAATAAGGACACAACAAACGCTACATATGAAATCACAGTCGCAAAAACAAATAAGAACTGCAACAGAGCGACCACCTCGGAACGGTCAGTACGAAAACTACTGGGGTGGGGAGGTGGGGGGGGGGAGGGGGAAGTGTGTGTGTGTGTGTTTGTGGGGGGGGGTGGTTGGTGGGGTTGGGGGGATGGGGGTTATCTAGTTTTAATCGCGTAAAACTAGTTCTTAATTCTGATGCGCTCCAAATTACAAATATACAGTCAAGTGCTAAGTTGATGTGCTCACAATCGCCGCTAATGTTGGAAATTTTTATCAAATCATGAAAATAGTTAAAAACACAAGAACCGAGATAGGAACTTACTTCAAATTTTCAGTACTTGTTGATACATTCATAATCTGTAAGGGTTGCCTTCGTTCTCTTCGGTACGAGGGTCATGCGAAAAATTCTGTCACTAATAGGCTTCCTTTGTTTTATCGTTGGTATATTTTAAAATGCTTCACTGCACTTGAATGGTGTGTTGAATAGCTAAAGTTGCCCGTTTATTTCGCACAAATTGCTTTCCAACTGACCGAGTTATTTTAAATTGAAATAGATGCAGTAATATACACTGACCAATTTACTTGTTACATTGGAACATGGACCAGAATACTGAAATTCGTAGATATATTAAATGCCGCATTAGGCTTAATATAGATTCAAAGCAGATATTTAATTAGTTGTCTGGTATATATGGACCTCAGACCATTTCATTGCGCACAGATTTTAGGTGGGTTAAAGCTTTTAAAGCTGGCAAATTTTCTATTGAAGATGATACCCGTACTGGAAGGCCTAAACCCTCTGTTACCAAGGCTAACATCGCTGCTTAAAGGTTGAAGTCGAACAGGATGCGCGATTGTCTGTCAAGATATAGCTAGTTGTACTGGCATATCAGAAAGCAGTGTGCAAACAATTCTGAAAAAGCGTTTCGACCTGTGCGCTAGATGGGTACCTCATTTGCTCACTGAGGAGCAAAAGACACAACGCCTTAAATGTGCCCGGGACTTTTGAAAACATACAAAGGCATAGTCGGGTTATTTCTAACTTGCTAACAGGTGATGAAACCTGCTTGCACATGTTTGAGCCACAAAGAAGGGCTGATAATAAGCAATGGAAGCGAAAAGATAAAAAAACGCCCATGTATTGCCAAGAGAACCATAAGTTCGAAAAAGATTTTGTACGCAATTTTCTTTAATTCAAGTGGGCCGGTCGTTCAAGTGCCTTGTCCATCTGGTCATACAGTCACTAGCCTATTCTACAGGAGGCGTCCAACTTTTACATGACAACGCCTCCTCTCATAAGTGTGAGGTTGGTAAGTCTTTTTTGGCTTTTGAAAAGGTGAAAGTTTTAAACCATCCACCTTATTCACCTGACCTGAGTCCCTGTGACTTCTTTTTATTTCCAAGGCTTAAGAAAATGCTTTCTGGAAATAAGTATATATTTGGCAGCGCTATTTATCAGTGACTCCAACAGATACCAAAAGAAGACTATTTATCTGTTTTTCGTGACTGGGTATAAGGTTACAAAAAATGTGTTTCAGTAAAGGAGGGATACTTTGAAGGTTTGTAATAAAAATATGTTTGATAAAACGTAGCACTGAAGTTATCCGAGAGAGAACTTCTAGACCTAGACTTATTTCCAGAAAGCATTTTCTTAAGCCTTGGAAATAAAAAGTAGTCACAGGGACTCAGGTCAGGTGAATAAGGTGGATGGTTTAAAACTGTCACCTTTTCAGAAGCCAAAAAAGACTTAACAACCTCACACTTATGAGAGGAGGCGTTGTCATGTAAAATGTGGACGCCTGACCATGCTTTGCTTAGTCGTTTCTTATTGTAAAACTCTTTCACTTTCTTCAGTACAGAATTCCTGTAGAATCGGCCAGTGATTGTATGACCAGATAGACAAGGCACTTGAACGACCGGCCCACTTGAATTAAAGAAAATTGCGTACAAAATCTTTTTCGAACTTATGGTTCTCTTGGCAATACATAGGCGTTTTTTTTATCTTTTCGCTTCCATTGCTTATTATCAGCCCTTCTTTGTGGCTCAAACATGTACACCCAGGTTTCATCACCTGTTAGCAAGTTAGAAATAATCCGACTTTTACAACCCTTGTATGTTTTCCCGGGCACATTTAAGGCGTTGTGTCTTTTGCTCCTCAGTGAGCAAATGAGGTACCCACCTTGCGTAAACCTTTCTCAGGTCCAAAAGCTTTTTTCAGAATTGTTTGCAAACTGCCTTCTGATATGCCAGTACAACTAGCTATATCTTTGACAGACAATCGCGCATTCTGTTCGATCACAATCTTTACAGCAGCGATGTTAGCCTTGGTAACAGAGGGTTTAGGCCTTCCAGTACGGGTATCATCTTCAACAGAAAATTTCCCAGCTTAAAAAGCTTTAACCCACCTTAAATCTGTGCGCATTGAAATGGTCTGAGGTTCATATATACCAGACAATTCATTAAATATCTGCTTTTAATCTATATTAAGCCTAATGCAGCATTTAATATAGCTACGAATTTCAGTCTTCTGGTCCATGTTCCAATGTACAAGTAAATTGGTCAGTGTATATGACTGCATCTATTTCAATGTGAAATAACTCGGTCAGTTGGAAAGCAATTTGCACGAAATAAACGGGAATCGTTAGCTATTCAACACACCATTCAAGTGCAGTGAAGCATTTTAAAATATACCAACGATAAAACAAAGGAAGCCTATTAGTGATAGAACATTTTGCACGACCCTAGGCTCGTAAAACTAACAAGTCCCAAACACTTTTTTTTCTATTGACCATTCCATATCTATTCGTACGTTGCAGTTCGTGCGCCGGTGGTTTCATATGTGACGTTTGTTTTGTAATTGTTTATTTATCATCTCTTCTTCTTCTTTTGGTGCCTCTGTAAGGCTGTGGACTGTAACATTTCCTGCGTATCTTCAGTTATATTTTTGATTTCAGTAGTATCCATAAGGTATTATTTGGCGGCCATTAGTCTGTACAGAGAACCCTCGTTACAACGACAGCATTTGTTTCCAAAGATGTTGCCATTAAAATGAATTTGATATTTCTCATAGAACATATCCCAGTAAGCATTATACATAAATCTATAGCGGGTCGTTATCGACCCGTCAGGGTAGCTGACGGGCCGATAACGGCCCGTTGTAGATTTATAAACAATGCTAGCTAGGTTGCTTTTTATATTTGATAGAATCACCTCAAAATTATATGATTCTTGAGGTATGAAATTCAATGTTCTTGCACAATGTTTGATCAACTGTTGCCCCTTGAGCGAAGGTTCTTGCCAGTCAAATTAATATTATAACGAATTTTGTCGTTGTAGCGAATGTCGATACATTTAGCGTTGACTATATTGTTTGGAATCCTTCAGATCATTTGGATTTATTTGAAAACAGAATATCACTCACCCCGGAGGTAGGATACTGTACAAAATACAGAAGATGCCAAGAAAGAGCCACCACCACAGATCAAAGTCAACCAATGACACAATGTCTACCAATGACACAATGAGTAATAACAAACAAACCATGACAGACAATACACAAGTCTAAGACCAAAGAAAAGCACAGCAATAGGACCACGAACACATCACGAAATCATGCCTATATAACGTTGACCCCCTTAAACCTCACTTTTATATAGTAAAACTGCGGTTTATAGAGGTATACATTAGTTTTCATATTTTTGCTCAAAACAGCATAGAGGCGGTTCTAACGAGTTCCCACAATCTATGTTTTGAGCAGAAAACATAGATTGTGGGTACTCATCAGAACCGCCTTGTCAAGGCGGTTCTAACGAGTACCCACAATCTACGTTTTAAGCAGAAGTATAAAAAATATCAGAGTTTCTATCTGAAAATTTTCAGTTTTTTTTTAGGTGAAATTTTCAGTATATTTGAATTGGCGTGTTTTCGTAATGAGGACACAACTTTAGGAAGCCCCTTTGCTAACAGCCAAAAGGCAATACAAAGAGCAACTAACACTTGAACCACCACCTTAGAACAGTCGTTACTAGATCTAAATCGATTTGACTGCTACCAAATTGTAAACATCGCACTATGTCTTGCGCGAAACCTGATCATAGTTTGCTAATCAGGGCCTCCTCTGTACCAAACCTGATCAGGGCCTCCTCTATACCAAGGAAAGGTTAGAGAAAAGTCCAGGGAGTACCACAATTACAAACCGCAGCCCTTCCAAGACACCAAGAGGAAGAGGTAACAGACAAAACCAAACAAGCGCAAATCGAACAAACGTACGAAAAGCACTAAGATTAGCTTTCTCTTCCCCAAGCGAGGTAACCCCAATGCTAAAAGGACTTTAAAACACAAGAACAACATAACACAAGGTAAGACATCAAACAAATCGGCTCGTAGAATAAACCACAAAGCAACAAAGAGTAAGACTAACACGGGGACCACCGCCTTAGAACCTGATCCGAGCCTACCTTATACACCAAACCCGATCAGGGCCTCCTTTATACCAAACTTGATCAGGGCCTCCTTCATACCAAACATGATCAGGGCCTCCTCTATACCAAACCGGCACAGGACCTTCTCTGTACCCAACCTGAACAAGGCTTCCTTTATACCAAACCTCCTTTATACTCGTATCTGACCCGATCAGGGCCTTCTTTATACCAAACCTGATCAGAGCCTCCTTTATATTTGACCCGATCAGGGCCGTCTTTATAGCAAACCTGATCAGGGCCTCCTTTATACCAAATTTGATCAGGGCCTCTACTCTATACAAAATCTGATCAGGATCTCCTTTATACCAAATCAAATCAGGGCATCTTCTTTTCTCAAACAGAATGTCTGGAAAATGTAGAATACATGTATATTAATGGTCAACAAAGGCTCTGATAAGGCTGAGCGAATATGCAAATACGCAAGCTGGTGTTTGCAGTTGCTTTTCGCAAGCACTCCTTCATGTTATTGATCATTAGGTTGTTCCCCATAGCAGATCTATTGGTCTTGATGTACTTGATCCGAAGATAGGGCTGTACTAGTTCTTAGTGCAACAACGTGTAAGGGATAAACGTTAATCAGCGTAACTAGTTACCCAATCCCATAATTATGTATCCAGAGTACCTGGTTTGTCTGAGCAAATAGTGCAAAACCAGATCAGACGCCGCTTGTTGCGGTGTCTGATCTAGATCAACACCGTTTGCCTGTTTTACTTGACAAACGTTTAAGACACCTCGATAGTGGATAAATGGAACCATTCATATTCTAGGATAAATATGGTAAAACCTCAATTAAGGTAGTTAGGGTAATTATGATACATAATGAATAGCAGTCATTGATGAGCTATATCATTTGAACGAAGTAACAAGAACGTGGGTGTGAGAATAGGCGAACAGCAAAGGGCTTGGCTATCCCCTGAATTAGCATGGTCTCATCAGGGTCTTCATTGTTCATCGATATGTTTTGAAGTATCTGATAATTCTGTGAGCAGAAACAACAACCCTGATCTGACTGTCCTGTTGTGCTGGCTGGTTTGGGTCCTCGATACTCTGAAATGCTACGAAGACCAGTTGCGTGACGGTATGGCTGGCAATTTATTGTTCATACTGCTTATTACAAATTATCCTACGAGAGTGGGGGCACATATTAAGCTTACTCATTTGTTTTTATACCTGTAATGATGATAGTTATGTTCACTATGTCAGATCCTAAAAAATGTAAAAAAAAATGATGTCAGATTGTTGGAATGATAAGAAATTGCAAAACAAAGTCAGTATGCAGTGCCCGCAAAGATACAACATGTAATGGATTAGGACGGACAAACCGACGGACGGTAATCCATAAGTCACAGCATAGTTTGTGGCAATGTTTACAAGGGTGGACAGGTGATATACGCTAAACTTACACCAAACGACGTAGTTTTAGGACTGCGTGTGCTTACTCCTTTATATGCTCTCAATAGGATGACTACCTATCATATCAAGGAATACAGTTCCGGACAACTGGTATGTTCAGGTATCAAAGACCTAGATCAGACAGCAAATCCAGACATCAGGGTCTTTGTTCCTTTCCTCTGTATCTTGACTTACATTTTTACACATTCGTCAAGGAACATCTCGAAAACATGCCTATATAATTTTGATCCCCTTAAACCCCACTTTTATATAGCAAAACTGGGGTTTACAGGGGTATACATTATTTTTCCTATTTTTGCTCAAAATCATAGATTGTAGGTACTCGTTAGAACCGCCTCGCCGAAGCGGTTCTAGCAACTACTCACAATCTATGTTTTAGGCAGAAATTTGAAAAATATCAGAGTTTTTATTTGAAAGTTTTCAGTATTTTGGAGGTGAAATTTTCTATATACGTATTTGAATAGCCGTGTTTTCGTAATGCATTGGCACGATCGTGCGCCTTTCATGGCTCTTTTATCTTGAATGGTTGCATAATATTTTATCTGGTTAAGATGTAATGCATGTATTATTCCTTTATTGCAAAAGCAAGATAAACAAGTAAATAAATAAATAAACAAACAAAAGTTTGTCGTCGTTGTAAGGTTGGATAAACGTATGACAAGGAGACTTTCATTCGAAATATATTTCATAGAGTAATTATATACAATTCGTGTGCCTATAATTTTCGACTTTATAACATAATTTAAACGGCAGAAATGTCTATGGATATATCAATTTCATTCACAAATAGAAATAAAGTTACCCGGGAAAAGACACACTCACGGAGAAGTCTTCCCGACGCACTGAAAGCCATGCGTAGCAAAATAGGAACATATCTGCAATATAAGAGAAGACACACTGAGTAGCAAGGCCCGGAGGTTATATTTTTTTCATATTAAACTCAGCTGAACATGAATTTTTTCCTACTGGTGATCAAGAGGTTGCAGGTTCGACCCCCGCCGGATCGGAAACATTCTTTCGTGGAGATTTGATCATGAAATATTTTCTACGGTTATTCTCTCCCTTCCGCTGATTCAAAAAGGGCAGTTGTCAGTTTCTGGCGAAATAATGTGCCCAATACTGGTTAACCGCTTAGAGGACTGCCTGCCCAGTAAAATTGTGGTTAGGTAAACTGACTGCGCTCGATATGACCGGTCTACAGGGGTATACATTATTTTTTCTTATTTCTGCTTAAAACATAGATTGTTGGTATTCGTTGGAACCGCATGGGCGAGGCGGTTCTAACGAGTACCCACAATCTGTGTTTTTAGCAGAATATGAAAAATATCAGAATTTTTATCCGAAAATTTTCAGTTTTTGGTGGTAAACTTTTCAATATATTGGAATGGGCACGTTTTCATAATGGGTTTCTTATGTACCGTTTTTATGTCTCTTTCTGGCCCCGTAGTTATAAAACTTTTTTCGTGCTCAGCTCAGCTGAGCATAAACTTTACTCTGATAGAAATTTTCATGCTTAGCTGTGTTTAGCAAGAAAGAATTTGTATTTGTTTTGTGTTGAGGTTTTGCGGTCCAGTCAACCCAATGGCCATTTTACTATATAAAAGTGGGGTTTAAGGGGTCAAAATTATATAGGTATGTTTTTGTCATGTGCGATATCTGTGATGAAACAAAGCAACAGGCTCAATAGCGATCTCAAGCCAGAACGCAAGAAAACTGCAAACAAAATCACGATGAACCAGACCACAAACATTGCTAGTCAGGCGCTGGCCATCTGTAAAAGAAAATGAGGAGGGAGTCGTTTTATAGTCTCAGCACCGACCTACCGTCGTGCAATTAAAGAGGGAAGCAAAGTTATCTATCATAATTGATTAACAAACGTGCATGCAGTTTTTGGTGCAGAATATCCATGTTGTAGCCTTTCTTTTTGCGCGAGTGATGATCTTTTAAATCAGTTTTACCAATAATACTTCTGAATAGATACACTATGGCCTCATAAAACTCAGGCTCGTACATATCGTCTTGCAGAAATGTTTTCCAACGAGCATTACATTTGCAATTTAATTCCAAATGATAAAACCTAGAAAATAAAATGTGTTACTTAGTTTTTGGCACCTGTGCCTCAGACGTTAAGCAATAGCAACTCAATTCGGCTATTAAAAGTCTAAACGGTTACCTTTGGAAACAAAGAACACACTCACAAAAAAGATATCAGTCGATGACTCTGTTTTATTAGCTCACCTGAGCACGAAGTGCTCATGATGAGCTATTGTGGTCAGTCAATGTCCGTCGGCCGTCGTGCGGCGTCAACAATTGCTTTAAAAGCCTACTAATTCTACACCCCTGGGCCAATTGACTCGATACGATGGTAGGAAGCATCAGGGTGATTTGTAGATAAAAAATAGCTAAACTCGTGCCGATCGAAATTCCAAGATGGCCGCCATGGCAGCCATCTTGAAAATCTATTTTTTCGCTTCTTCTCCTGAACCGAAAGGTCAATTAACTCCAAACTTGCTAGGAAGCATCGGGGTGACCTGTAGATCAAAAATAGCTAAAATTGTGCCGATCGGAAATCCAAGATGGCCGCCATGGCAGCCATCTTGAAAATCTATTTTTCGCTTCTCCTCCTAAACCCAATAGCCAATTACTCCAAACTTGCTAGGAAGCATTGTGGTGACTTGTAGATCAAAAATAGCTAAAATCGTTCCGACCGGAAATCCAAGATGGCCGCCATCTTGAAAATCTATTTTTCGCTTATCTTCTGAGCCGAAAGGCCAACTGACTCAAAACTTGGTAGGAAGCATCGGAATGACTTGTAGATCAAAAAAAACTAAAATAGGGCTGATCAGAAATCCAAGATGGCCGCCATGGTGGCCATCTTGAAAATCATTTTTTCGCTTCTTCTCCTTAACCCAAGAGCTAATAGACTTGAAACTTGGTAGGAAGCATCGGAGTGACTTATAGATAAAAAAAATGGCTAAAATCATTCCGATTGGAAATCCAAGATGGCCCACATGGCGGCCATCTTGAAAATCTATTTTTCACTTCTTCTCCTGAACCGAACCGAAAGGCTTATTGACTTTAAACAAGGTAGGAAGCATCAGGGTGACCTGTAGATCAAAAATAGCTAAAATCGTCCCTATCAGAAATCCAAGTGGTCGCCATGACAGTCATCTTGAAAATCTATTTTTCGCTTCTTCTCCTGAACTGATAGGCCATTTGACTCGAAACTTGGTAGGAAGCATTGGGGTGACTTGTAGATCTAGAATAGTTTAAATTGTTTGGATCGAAAATCCAAGATGGCCATGGCGGCCATCTTGAAACTATTTTTTTTTTTCGCTTATTTTCCTGAACCAAAGAGCCAGTTGATTTGAAAATTGGTAGGAAACATGGGGATGACTTGTAGATATAAAAATAGCTAAAATCTTTCCAATCGGAAATCCAAGATGGCGGCCATCTTGAAAATCTATTTTTCCCTTCTTCTTCTGAACTGAAAGGCCAACTGATTCAAAATATGGTAGGAAGCATCAGGATAACTTGTAGATAAGAAATAGCTCAAATCGTTGTGATAGGAAATCTCAAATTGCGGCAATGGCGGCCATCTTGAAAATCCGTTTTGAACTTTTTTCTCCTGAACCGAAAGGGCAGTTGGCTCAAGATTCATTGGAAGTATCAAAGTGAGATCAACAGTAGCTAAAATCTTTCTGATTGGAAATCCAAGATGGCTGCCATCTTGTTTATGTCCATTATTATTTCCCTGCCACTGAGCTGTTTATGTGTATAAAATCATGATTCTTCAGAAACCACTTAGCCATTTGCCACCATATTTCACATTGATCCTACTGTTGAAATGTGATTGGGAGTTTGTTCAAATGATCACGCTCCATTGTCTGTCATGCTATATATATTCTTCTTCAAAATTAAGAACTGCTTAAATGAGATCTTTTCATTAGTTGCAATGACAGGATTGGAAAAATATTGTATAACATCTGCATATCTGCAGTGGCTATGTCACTCAGGTGAGCGAGCCGTGGCCCGTGGGCCTCTTGTTAAGTCTCTCCATATACAGTGATACAGTTTGCGAGGCTGCATACACCCCACTAGCACCAGCCATTACGAAAACTCGCCTATTCAAATATATTGAAAATTTTACCACCAAAAAATGGCAATTTTTCAGATAAAAAAATCCGATATTTTTCATATTTCTGCTCAAAACATAGATTGTGGGTACTCGTTAGAACCGCCTCATCGAGGCGGTTCTAAGGAGTACCAACAATCTATGTTTTTGAGCAGAAATAACAAAAGTAATGTATACCCCTGTAAACCCCAGTTTTACTATATAAAAGTGGGGTTTAAGGGGGTCAAAATTATATAGGTAAGTTTTCGTGATGTTAAGCGGTATTCGATTTTCATAGTAACCAGAATGATCCTAAAAGAGATAAAACTATAATCTATGGTGAAGCACGGGGAAATGTTTTACTGCCGCCGCACAACACTTAACACCGGCTGCAGTGAAGTACAATAAAAATCTTAAAGATTGTCTTTGGAAACAAAGAACACACAAAAGAACGAAAATCTGACACTCGGTTTTATTAAAGTCACTGAGATTGACTAGATACTCTAGCAAACTGAACTAAATGAGAAATATCTATATCAAATGACGTAGCACGAAGGACGTCAGGCGACAACTTTGTTTTCCTCTTTAAATGCATGACATGCGTCGCGTCAGACTGAATGACGGTTTCTACCTTAACCTGTTTTAGAAGGCTGATGCGCAACTATTGCTAGTCACTGAGATTGACTAGATACTCTCGCAAACTGAACTAAATGAGAAATATCTATATCAAATGACGTAGCACGAAGGACGTCAGGCGACAACTTTGTTTTCCTCTTTAAATGCATGACATGCGTCGCGTCAGACTGAATGACGGTTTCTACCTTAACCTGTTTTAGAAGGCTGATGCGCAACTATTGCTACCGATGCCTCAGGAGGGCCCTGTTCTGTTAGTATAGCCTTCCCTTAGTATCAATATTATTTTCGATTGTAGATTTCATTCATACCTGAAATCTTTAAATGCCGGAAAAGCACGTGTAGATTGTATTAACCCATTTATACCTGGTGTCCCTAAAAAAAAAACTGGCAAATAATGTAGACCCTGATCAGACGCCGCGTTCTGCGGTGTTTGTAATGACAAAACAAATGTCACGTATGAAACCACCGACGCACAAACTAAGAAGAATTGCAACAGAGGAATCGCCTTGGAACGGTCAATAGAAAATCTAGGGGAGGGGGATGGGGATGGGGATGGGGATTAAGCTAGTTTTCCTCCTACGAAACTCTCCCTTAATTATAATGCAGCTCCAAATTACATATATGTTAGGTCTGAAAAGGGGTCCGCTGCCTCATCTTTAAACCACATCACGAAAGCATATCTATATAATTTTGACCACCTTAACCCCCACTTTTATGTGGTAAAACTGTGGTTTACAGGGGTATATATTATTTTTCTTATTTCTGCTCAAAAATATAGATTGTGGGTACTCGTTAGAACCGCCTTGGCAAGGCGGTTCTATCGAGTACCAAAAATCTATGTTTTGAGCAGAAATTAATAAAAAAATATCAGATTTAATCATTTTAAAACTTTCAGTTTTTGGTGATAAAATTTTCAAAATAATTGAATAGGCGTGTTTTTGTAATGATCACAGTGAAACGCAAATAATCAAAACTACTGTGATGAAATAAAACAAAGGGCTCAATGGCGATCAGAATCCAGAACACAAGAAAATCACAAACATGATCACGATGGGCCCGACCACAGACATTGATAGAAAACTTATTACGAAAACATGCCTATTCAAATCTATTGAAATTTTTTTCACTAAAAAATGAAAATTTTTAGATAAAAAAAAAATCTGATATTTTTCATATTTCTGCTCTGCTCGTTAGAACCGCTCAACAAGGCAGTTCTAACGAGTACCTACAATATATGTTTTTGAGCAGAAATAAGAAAAATAATGTATATCCCTGTAAACCCGAGTTTTACTATATAAAAGTAGGGTTTAAGGGGGTCAAAATTATATCGGCGTGTTTTCATGATGATAACATTTTTATATGTAAGGTGATTATATTTGGACGCCGCCATGCAAAAGTATGTTTTCGAGCATATGCGGACAGAGAAGGTCCAGATCAGTCTGTGCATCCACGATCAGGGCCTGGGCTGTCCGCTAACAGAATCATTGGATACTATAGAATATATAAATGGGGAGCAAAGGTTTTGGTGGGACTTTGTGCGCAAGATGATCTGAATCTGTGCATTTTGCGTTTTGCTTGCCGCGCCCCATTTATGAGTAAGTCTTATGTATATTTCTTCCGCCCCTCTCAACACATACAGGTGTGATTAGCTGAACCATGATTTTTGTTGTTGACGAAGCAAATAATTCATTCATACAGCATGTGGATATATTGGTTTAAACATATTTATTTCCAAAATGTTTACATATACAACACATACAAAAATACAACAATAGAATTAGAACGAAAGCATAAGAGCTTATTTAGTTCCTTTCCTAGGATGTGATCATTGTCCGATATATGAGTATACAAGCAAATCCAGAATGGTTAATTTCCAATGGTCCTCTTCAAGTAATAATTATTTATTAGTAGATAATAATTGTGACCTTTTGACATGAAGAGATGAGCAAACATAAATTTAGAATAAGAAGAGAAAAAGAGAAACAAATTACACAAGATCAAACAAGGAAAATAAAGAGAGGGAAAAAGAAATGAAGAATTATGGAGCAGATTTTTACGAAGACAATGAATATAGTAAGAAGTTACTGTGGACAGTGAGTGGTGCAGGAGAGGTCCGACTGATGATCGATGTGTGCTCTGAATCACTGCCACTAAAAGTCCATTTAGTCTGGTACAAATAACGACTGATACGAATGTAACCGATTAACTTTCGTTTAACATGTTTTCGTTCCTTGGATATACCTCTGTACTGCTTCAAAAATGACAATATTAGATTCATTAGGTAAATTAAGATCGCCATTGAGGATTATGTTTAGGGTGATATTGCCATGTTGTGATAGAGTGTCCATTAATACCTGTCTATGACTTCTGTATAAATGGCATATCAAAAAGAAGTTGTCTGCATTTTCTATATCACCAAATCTACAATTACAGAGAGGAGATTCTATGATGTTTTTTTTCGAATAAAGAGATAATTGAGAGAGCTGCAACCAGTTCGAAGTCTAGTATGAAGTATCTGCATGCTTCTATTGCCTGCATAAAAATATTTTGGAATAATTACTCTGCCCTGACTTAATTGTCTCTTAAAATCATCAACTGTATCTACAATCCTGTCAGAGCAGGGAAGATCGTTCCAATCACGAATGACTGCAGGTAGAAAAGAATTATAATATTGATTAGTACGAGAATGTGTTGTTCTTATATTATTTGCGCTACGAAAACTGTAACGTGAAGTGTTCTAGTCAGGCCGGGAACCAGTGAAGAGAGATAAGAGGGGGCAATGTCATTATACATTTTATAGAACAGACCTAATTTATGCTTTCTTCTCCTACCATCTAGTGTTTCCCATCCGATCTCATCGTATAGTTTTTGCACAGAGACTAGTTTAGTTGTTCCGGTGGTTATTCTAGCAGCCTCTAATTGATTTTATTTCTAAATCATGTTTCTCTTGTTGATTGCAATTGTCCCAAACTACATCGGCATATTCTAGTATTGGGCGAATAAGAGCAATATGATTTTATTTCAAGGGACTTTCTATCTAAGGTATATTTAAATTTCCTCATGACATTTATTCTGGACCATGCCTTACTCTTGACATACTCTATATGTTTATGCCAGGAGCAGTCCGATGATATGTAAATTCCCAAATGTTTTTAAAACTGAACTTCATTAATTTCTTGATTTGACATAAAAACCGGAGGATGATCAGGTTTTTTTTATTTTGCTAGAGCTAACAAGAGATTCGTTTTTATTTGGGTCAAATTTCACTAACTAAGTCTTTGCCCATTTTGATATTTTGTTAAGATCTGGATTAAGGGTTTCAGCAGCAGTATCTGGTCTACAATAATATACAAAGACTAGTGTCATCAGCAAAAAGTCGGATGTTCGATCGGATTTCAGTGACAATGTCATTTATGTATAGTAGGAATAAAAGACGGTCTAAGATGGACCCCTGCGGAACGCCAGCTTTAATATAATTTCCAGATAGATTTGACCCCAGATAACACAACACGTTGTTTTCCATTTCCAGATAGCTTCTAAACCATTGAAGTAAATTTCCAGTTACTCCTGCTGTCTTAAGCTGTTGAATTAGTCCGCTATGCCAAACTCTGTCTAAAGCCCTGCTGATATTACAGAAGACTACTCTGATTTCTTTCCCTGAATCTAACGCGTGGCAGAAAGCATCGTATAAATGTGTTAATTGATTAACTAGAGTCGCCTGGTCTAAAGCCAGACTGGAACGATGTAAGGATATTGTTATCACGAAAGTGATTATATAGATATTTAAAACCAAGTTTTTCTAAAGATTTGTCTAAGTTACTCAAAAGTGAAATAGGTCTGTAATTAGAAGGAACTGCCGGATCACCACCTTTAAGTATTGGGCAAACATGGGTTTCTTTAAAACATCCAGGTACGGCTCCGTGTTTTAAGGACTGGTTAAAAAGAGCACAGACAGGAATAGAAATTTCATCAGCTAGCACAGGGAGAATACGATTACTGAGTCCAACGGGGCCAGTAGCTTTCCCAAAAGTAAGAGATTTTAAGATTAGTTTAACCTCATCTGGTGAAAAAACGGGCAAACTTAGACAACGTTCAACCAGGTATGGAGTTATTTCAGGAAGTACAGCATCATGATCATTCAGTAGAGTTTGATCACGGAAGAAGTCATTAAGAACGTTAGCTTTCTCTTCCTCTTCGACAAAAACTAGACCGTCCTTCTTTAATGGAGGACTTGAAGCTTGAGAATAAGGGGAGATAAAAGACGAGAAGTGACCACCACTGTTTAGGTAATAATCAGATTTAAGTTTATCAGATAAAGACTCATTTAGTGTTTTTTTAGACTCTCGAATCATGGATATAGTTTTATTATGAAGCCGCCTGAAGATATTCCAATCATTCATGAAGTTAGTTTGTTTCGCCCGACGGTAAGCTCTTTTGCGTTCCCTAATATATCTTTTGATTGATGCAGTCATCCATTGTGGATCAGACGGGAGTATTGTTACTATTTTATTTGGAATGCAATCTTTTGAAATTTCGAGTATCTTGTCGATTGATTTTAGCATAAACATTTATATCAGGGTTATGGAGAGCATTCCAGTCTGTTGTCGATGCCATTTCTTTTAGAAGATCATAATTCCCTTGTTCGTATTGCCATATGTGACGTGTAAATGATCTACGTATCGGCTTACAAAATTTAATGATGCCAAAGATCGGACAGTGGTATCTCAAATCCTGGCCAAGAAAGGGGTCTCCCACACCGTTTAAGATAACATGATTAGGATTACTCACAAGCATCAAGTCAATGAGGGAGGAAGAATGTTCCGTAAATGTGTTGGTTCGTTTACAGGTCCTGGGTTAGAGAAAATTGATTACAAAAATCGTTTATTTTCCTGGCCGATTGAGAGTAAGACATGTTAATATAAAAAACGCCATTTATTATGATGTCATTTATACCTGTGTCTACAGCAAGGTGGATCGAGTCCTCCATTGTTGAATAATAGTTTAAGTCGGAATCGGGTGGTCTATAAAATAATCCAAAAAGTATATGTTTATGTTTAAGAACTAGTTCTATCCAGATACATTCAATTCATCTCGATTCTAAATCTAAACTGCGTTTATAATAAATAGAATCTTTAACGTATATCATTACTACCCCGTGACTATCACCCTGCCGATCTTTCCGTTCCGGCTACCTATACGACTGTATTAGAAGAATTTCTTTGGATATGGATCGGTTCAGCCAAGTTTTTGAAAAAGCGAGAATGTCAAATTCCAATACTTCTGAGCTTAGAATATCTATCTTGCGAGTAATACTCTGTACGTTGTAATGAACAATAGATAACTTGGTTTGAAGAGTGGACAGGTTCATAAAGGTGCCTGATGCTAAAGACGAACTGTTAGCAGTGCTAACTGAGGTGCATGTTAGAGGTCCCGGATTCTTTTCGATATCTCCGGCTTTAAGGAGCAGTATAAAGATCCAGGCAACCGTAACCTGTAGGAGAATAAATGCTAATCTATAACGTGTAAACTTACAGTTTTCTGTATAGTGCTTACCAGCTACAGTGTGTCTAAGTAGATTTTGAAACATAAACTCGTGTTCTGCAAGGTTTTGTTTGATGGCTGATAACAGAGATGAAGAATTGTCTACTCTATTCAAGATGTATAACAGAACAAGGATTCGGAACACAAATGGCTCAAAATTGATACGATACCCATGTGTGTGCGAGACGGCGAAAAGTTCATCTGATTTTGCTTTCATGACACTAAAAATCTGATGAAGAACACACGCCATCATTCACCAATAAACATCACTGTACCAAAGAAATCAGTACGACCCAGCCCGTGCACCACCCACAGATGTTTCGTTTCAGAAGCCCTTAAGACGACAAATAAGGAACAGAAAGACGTAAGAATAAAGGAAATCATAATCAAGATAAAGAAAAAGAGGAGGACAAACTGCATTAATATTCGTTCTACAATAGTAGCAAGACTATACATTCAAGTATAAGTATACATTCAAGCTTATGCTGCTAAATAAAACATCTCATATTAAACAGCCCTTGATTATAAGATGTTCCAGCCACACTAGTGGCAACATTATGTATGTAAGCTTGCGAGAAGGTAGGCAGGCAGGCCTGCACACGCGTATACGTACCTAAGAACTCACGCACGCACAAAGGCAGGTATACACATACACGCATGCACACACGTAAGCAGGTACGCACCTTCACACGTGGATGTATGTTTGTATGTGGGTAGTTACGACTGGTAGTTAGGATCTAAATAGTTTCTGATACTCAAGTAATTTTTCAGACCTCTCAACCTTCTACGATATATGTAAAATGTCAGCAGTTGGTGTTTTCAGGTGTGTGTGTGCGTGTGTGTGTGTGTGTGTGTGTGTGTGTGTGTGCAATCATGTGTTACCGATTTTTTCCGTTTGTGAGTATCCTTTTGTCGTAAATGAACTTGATAATAACTTCAGTACAACCATTTATATATACTGAACATAAGACAAGGTACATTATATGACATGACATGACACGACACGACACGACACGAGGTGCCATGAAATGACAAGACATGACACGATACCATAACATACCACTACATTGCAGAGCATGAAGTACCTGACATGACATAGTAGGAACCTCCAGTAGCACACAAGCAAGATTCCGGAGACTCTAGACACAGACCACCCTCCTAAGTAACACCAAGGTACAGATCAGACTGCGCAGGATGATCCGCATCCCACTAACCGAAAATGGCTAAGAGATACATGAGGGCAGTGCCCCGTAACCTTCACTCTATCCGTGAATTTCATGCCTCTTGTACAAAAAATGATGCTAGGCATAAGAATGATTCACAGCATAGTGTGTTTACGCATAAGAACGGACCACCATATTTATGCTACAACATATCACAATGACATATTTCGGAAATGACATGACACAGCACCACATGGGGCATGCATCATCAGATTCCCGTAATGGCACTTATGATTACATGAAAGGGCACTAAGTGACGTCACATAGTGTAACATATTAGAAGAATTGATCAACACAAGTATGCTCAAACAAAACATATGAATGGTTCCTTATATGTACAAACATAAGAGTAGTACATAGTGCGATATACATAACTTAACAGATTTGACATGAAATAATGTGACATGAAACAGCACGGCACAACATAAGATGACATGACACGACACGACACGACATGATACGACCGACATGACATTACGTAAAAGCACACAATATGGCATATGATAATCGAACTTAAAGAAATTGTGAGAACTATGTCCAGGCATTACGCACTTTGAATGATTAAGACATAATCATCCAACAGACCTGCATAATCTATTATTTGTATAAACTTGGAATGCCATATGATAAGTGCTGCGCAGCCCATGGCCTCAAGCTCAAGAACCTTCGGGTCTAGATATACCCGAGTGTACACCAGCTTGTGACCCCGGGGTTGCACAAAATCCAAAAGTATTGGGTCAGTCGCAATCTGTTTCATAGTATAGCGTGTATAGCAAATACGGTAAGTATTGCAGTGAGTCGAACAAAGCAATGTCCCGTAGACAATAACAGTGTTTATATGGTTTAGGAGACTCTCTTTACTCTATCGACCCTGGAAACTAGTACAGATACCTATGCAAACAGTGTAGATTCACATGAGACCGCACATAGTGACCCATCTCATGAGGATCATCACTGTTTGTCATCATGTTATTAAATATTGACCCAACCCGCTATTAACAATCTAGCAATATTACAAGGTTAGGTCAGACTCGAACAGTTTTATAGTATGGCTTGTATGGTAAATACGGTAAGTATTGTTGCAAGTCTATCCAAAAATGTCACGTGAACGGTAACAGTTTCTACATAATCTATATTGCATTTTACCTATCAACTCTGAAGATCCTAAAGTTATCTATGCAAGTAGTGTAGTTCCAGATAAGGCGGCGCTCAGTGAGCCATCTCATCAGGATCCACACCGTTAGTCATCGTGTTACTGATTATTGACCAAATAATACCGTTACCTATACTAACAGTATAGATCAGCATGAGACGGCACACATTGAGCCATCTCATCAGGATCTACACTGTTTGTCATCATATTATTTGTCCGCTTATTACAATCCTTAAATACTAGGTCAGTCTCAAGCAATTTTATGGTGAGGTGTATATTGAAAGTATAGAAAGCATTTCAGCGAGTAGAACAGAGCAAGTCACGTGGACAATAAAAGCAACACCCCAGTCTTGATTCCGTTTACCCTTTCAACCATTAGAATCAGTATAATTACCCATGCAAACAGTGTAGATCCACATGAGACCGTACATATTGAGCCTTCTCATCAGGATCAACTCTGTTTTTCATCAAATTATTGGTAATTGACCAATATTAGGATGCCACGTAAGTATCAAGCAGCCATACAGAATGGTTGTATGGTAAATACGGTAAGCGAGTCTATCAAAACAATGTCACGTTGACAATAACAGATTTTTCATAGTCTAGATTGCATTTACCATATCAACTCTGAAAACCCCCGAGCTACCTATGCAAAAAGTGTAGATCCACATGAGACGGCACACAATGAGCCACTCACCAGGATCCACACAGTTTGTCATCATGCTATTAATTATTGACCGTCTAATCCGCTATTAACAATCCATGAATAATATGAATTTAATAGGTGTTACCTGTATCCGTGCGTCCAAATTATCATCACATGCTTCATAGGTGGGTTGGCCAGATCTAACTGAATTTGATTTCAGAATCCACTGCATGAATTGCGATATAACGTCCAAGTCAACCATATTTCAGTATTTAGAGGCATTGTCTCCGAATTTGTGGGACTTTTACCCGACCCGATCACATGAATTCAGGTCCTGCTTAGGTACTAGCAGCTCTGTCATGGAGGCTTCAGGCAGCCCATCTATTTCGCGGGCCCCGATGGGCAGGGGCATGCTTTCCGAATACCGGAAACTAGTGTATGCCGATGGCAGGTACAACGACAATATGCTTTCGTGCGCTTACCTGAAATCCATTTTTACTGTTTCAGGATTTTTTTCTAAAGATTTTTGACTGTTTGTGCGTTTTTGTCTTTGTTTTTTTGGTCTTGTTTTTCTTTTTTTCTTTTTTTTTGCGAGTCTGCATAATATGAAAAGCCGGAAAGATAAACAACAATAAAAATAACAACAATTTCCGAACCGGTCGAACAAACACATTATTGTGTCGAAGTTGCACAAAATTATCACGTAAAAAGAGCGTTAAGTCTATGTTTTATCTAAAAGTCCACATCAAAGTGTACCTTATGCACTAAACGAATCATGCTTAGTTTGTAAATAGACGGAGAATAGTTAGAAATAAAATTCGAAGTGGAGACAAAATTCAAAATGGCGGCGATCGCAAATTTTGTAGGCTGACGTCATATCTCGTGATTCAACCCCTTGCAATTGGAATACTTGGCGTTAATGGCTGATTTGTTGCTATTACCGACACGGCCGCCGTGTTAATAGCCTCTGCCAAATCACGGAACGCTTATTGTTTTTCAGGATAAGTACCGAACTACCCAAGCGTGTGTTGGACCATCACAGTTTTGATCACACACATCACTGGTCACATAGTTAGTCTATAGTAGTGCGTCTGCACGCCGAACCGCTTCGCGGTTCGGGTTGGACGCACTTATTAGAATGTTAGGTCAGTTTTATAGTATGGTTTGTATGGTAAATACGGTACATATAGTAGCAAGTATATGAAAACAATATCACGTGGATAATAACAGTTTCATTGTATTTACCCTATCAACTCTGAAGACCCGTACAGTTACCTATGCAACAGTGTAGATCCACATCAGGCGACTCACAGAGAGCCATCTCATCAGGATCCACTCCGTTTGTCACCTGTTATGATCATTGGTCAAACCCGCTATGCAAACAGTGCAGGGCCACATGAGACGGCGCTCACTGAGCCGTCACATCAGGGTCCACACTTTCTGTTATCCTGTTATTGATTTTCGGACAAACCCGCTATGCACCCAGTGTAGGTCCACATAAGACGGCACATAGTAAGCTGTCTCATCAGGATCTTCACCGTCTGTCATCACGTTATTTATGATTGACCAAACCCGCATTTTACAAGAAACGACATTTCAAAATACAAAAACAGGTATCAAACTATAGTTCACAACATTACTGACACCTACAATGCTATGGGCTGGTTCAGCAGGCGACAAAATGATGACACCCCTCATTTCTCTCCCAGAGATTAGGACCCCGAGGTACGACGTCAATTCGTTCTCAAGTCAGTTCGTACTTAAGTCAATTCGCTCTCATTTTGGTCAACTCGTGCCCATTTTTTGGTCAGTTCGTACTCATAAAATTTTTCTTCGGTTTATTCGTACTCATTTGGACACTTCGTACTCCTTTTAGTCAATTCGTTCTCATTTCGGTCAATTCATCCTAAGACTAAAATCGAATAATTTCGAAGGAAATATAGAAAGAAAACAAAAAAGAAAACACCCACATATAACAGAAAAGAAATATTACATGAGAAATTCGAAACAATTCACTTTTCTAGATTTTAATCTTTGAAAGAAAGATAGATAGAAAGAAACAAATCAACAATAAAACAAAAATAAAACCACAGAAGTCAACAAACAAGTACTTATTTTCATTAATTGCAATACAAGTTGGTTTCCTTTGATCTCACATTGAAATCGACTTATCCGGTAGAAAATCAAGAAAGAACAAGAGGCCCATGAGGGTCAGAATCGCTCTGCTGGCAAGTACCATATCTGTTGTTTTCTTTTTTTTTTCCTTTCTTTTTGTTTTCGGTTTTCATCACCGGTACAATATCTTTGTGTAACCGAGTATAGGTTTGTTTCGAAGTGCGTCAGCAGAAAACAGAACTGTTCATCAGTTTATCGTCTTTATTTATTCATGATAGCTGACAACGGATGCTGATAAGTAGTACTAATGGTAGTAATAACAGTATTAGTAGTAGCAGGGTCCTAAGTAAGAACCCTTGTCACTACCAGTGGTCGTTCTGATTCTTGATAATGATGTTACCATCTCAGTTTTACAAGCTTGTAGAAAACACAAAAACACTTTTTTTCGATTGAAGCTCTGTGCGCGACCTCGTGTTGTTTTTCAGAAAAAGGCGCTACTCGCAGTGCAAATATATTTTTTTTATTTGTTTGAATTTAAATCTTCAAACAATTCCCTTTATCCGCGTTAAAAGACACATTTGTCAGTTAACCAGCATATACCAAAAATAAAATCTTATTAATCAATCATATTCTAAAATAATTTGAATATTTATTTTGGTTTCTGGCTAAAACCCTAGAATTATCTCCCTTAACGCAGCCGCTATTAACCGGACCGCAAAAACCGGTATGGAATCTTCATGACTAGATAACGAATCGCAATCAAAACTATTTACACTCTTGTTACATTTGAAAGTAAAAGACTGTTTCCATATGAGAAATGCTTAGAATACCCTCTCAGGCAACTTTCATGATTCCAGCCAAAAAGTGGGAACCAACGATAATAATGTGAATATAATTTTGTGTCATTACACTGCATGAAAAACAAATTTAACAAATTGGAAAATCGCTTATTATAAACAATTTCTACAAAATTTATGTTTTTATGAAGTGCCTGCTGAATAAACCTCAATAAGCACAATCTCTTACCAAACAACACCAACGTGTAATGTGTCTGTGGCAGAGTTCTATTCAAAACATTGCATGAAAATAATAAACCGCTAATAACATGTAATTTCTCCTCATCCCACATTGTTTGCTACCCTATCTGTGAACTACCGACCGCCATGACACTCGGCCGGGACATTAGGGTTGTCTGGCTAGTTTATAAAAAAAAAATCTTGCCGCCAGTGGGAATTGTACATGGCCATATTTAGAACGACCTTTATCAGTAATTCATCCTATATCCTATATAGAGAAAACAAGCACTATTTAGACAAAAGCAAAAGACAAATAAAGAAAACAAAAAAGAACAAAAAACAAAAAACAACAACAACAACAAAAAACAAAACAAAACATATTTACAACAACAACAACAACAACAACAACAACAACAACAAAAAAGAACAAAAAACAAAAACGCACACCAAAAAAAACAACAACTCTCTTTCCCAAGTAAATATCCGATTTTCTTCAATTCTTTAGGGCGTCCAAGTATTTAATGATAAAAAATGATATAGTAGTGACGTAATAAAAAAATAAAATGAGTTTTTTTTGGATCCATCGGGATTTGACCCCACGACCCTCAAGTTTAAATGACTATGTTGTCCACATGTATATACACTAGGAAAATTTAAAATTTCAAGCGTCTTTTTTTATTCAACAGAGTTTCTTCATTTTCAATAGGGTTGATGTCTATGATCATACAAACAATTTGAGCAAGTTTCAAAAGAATTGGATAAAAAGTGCCCAGTCAGCATTCTACGTAAATCGATATCGGGCCGTCATCGGCCCGATGTAGATTTACGTAGAATGCTAGCTGGGTGTTGACTTTATTGCGTAAAGAAGAAAAAAAATAACCAAAATTAATCCAGAACATTTCTGGTACTGATCAGCAGTTGTCATGTGAACTACAGACAAACCTGTGTTAGGCAAGCGCCTTTGGGAAAACCAAATAATGGTTGCTTAATACATGTAGATTTCAACTACTTCGCATTTAATGGGATCTGAAATCGTGGCCTTTTCAGACAAACTGTATACGATTTACGATTCGCATTGCAAGTTCCTGTTGTCTGAAAACTCTCATGACAAATTTCTTAAAGTATGCTTAGATGGACTAAAAAATCGCCTTTATATAAATTATATAATATACTTTTATTAGTTTTTTTTCTCAATTCTTAATCGTGAACTGACTGGACAGATGGACGGAATGTCCAAAGTAGCCTCTCTAATTCTAAATGTTCGCCCAAACGGACGGACGCACGGATAGGTGGGATCATTCATGCCCTAGTGATTTTCTGGGCGGAGACATAAAAGTGTCATACGGGAATGCATGTAGATGTAAACTATTGCCATTTTGCACTTCTAATTACATCATTTTATGCACATTTAACACTCAACGATGCATATATCCCGAAATAGAGGTCCCAAAATGAGATCGAACTGACCAAAAACATGAGTACGAGTTGACCAAAATGAGGACAAATTGACCAAAATAAGTACGAATTGACCGAACATTGAGTACGAATTGACCAAATGAGTACGAATTGACCAAATCGATGAGTACGAAATTGACAAAATGAGAACGAGTTGACTTGAGTACGAATTGACTTGAGTACGAGTTGATTGGGAACCGGACCGCGACACCTCCTCATGCAAATTATCTCCTAAGGAGAAAATTCGCATAAAGTGCCAGAACCAACCCCTAAGAAAAACAAGAAAAAAATCATAATGTCGTCTGCTAAAATGTTTACCCAGCATGCAAAGTGCCAAGAAACGGGTAAGGTATTTTTTTTTAAACTTAATGCCCAGATTCGGACAACCTGGAAAGTCAGTGAAAAATAGAACTTATGAGTCTGTTGCTGGGGCTTCCCCGTTTAATAGTGGAATGGGTCCAAACTTAGCAAGGTCGTCTACAGTACTGATTCTGTGCTTAATATCACGTAAATCACGTACCCGTATGTTTCCGTCACTAGACCAAGCACTTTTAAGAAGTTTTTTTTTTCACCATCCTACGCGCCATCAGCAAAAGCTTGCTCCGCAATTTAGTCAGGTCCTCATTAATGTACACACCTCTGTAACCTCTATCTCTGGTCTTCGTACGAGCCGGGTACAGCTTCCTGCGAGTACGATACGAGGAGAACTTGACAATTATCATAATGATATTTGTATTATTTATAGATATAGATATTGACAAATAGAAAACTGTTTGAGAAGCTAGTCTTTAAAGATGAAGGTTGAAATAAAATGCTTATTGCCTCAACATATCGAATAGGTCCATTGTAATCCACAACACAAATTGTAATACAAAATTCCTCCAAACTTTCGAAAACTAAACCATTTTGGAATTTACAGTCCGCTTTGAAAGAAAACAAAACCGGCCGCCATATCGATCACGTGGATACACATTACGAAAACACGCCTATTCAAATACATGTATATAGAAAATTTCACCTAAAAAAACTGAAATTTTTTCAGATAAAAAAACTCTGATATTTTCCACATTTCTGCTCAAAACATAGATTGTGGCGGTTCTAACGAGTACCAACTTTTTATGTTTTTGAGCAGAAATAAGAAAAATAACGTATACCCCTCGAAACCCCAGTTTTACTATATAAAACTGGGGTTTAAGGGGGTCAAAATTATATAGGCATGTTTTCGTGATGATTATAAAGGCACATATAAAGTAGAGTTCCAAAGGACTGACCTTTTTGTTTAATATTCATAAGGATGTATCCGTTAAACTCTTTAGGATGGCAGCCCGAAATTCTTATATGCGATGTAAAACTGCTATGCATTCACCTTTGTGGTTAAAATAGATAACATACTAGTATATATTTACTGTATTTACCCTTAGTATTCAGACAGATAGGCTTTAGCAAACAGTGTAGACCCTTAATTCAACGAAACCTATTGCTATAATGATGATTTAACAAGCACGAAGAAAGGTGACTGTTAATCATTTAATACTGCAAAAAACACATACAGTCGACTCTCGTTATCTCGAAATCCAAGGGACTCTATGAAATACTTCGAGATATCCGTACCTCGACGTATCAGATTTGCAGAATTTAGGAAAAAAAATTCGAACAACCACATTTAACAAATATATATGTAATTGGACTCTTGAAGTTAGAGATATATTGAAAGTACTGTGGAAAAGAGGAGAAATTGCTCCTTAGAAATAAGGAGCAATTTCTCCTCTTTTCCACAATATTTTTTACCTGTTGTTAGATTTACATGTTTAGGCAGGGACCAGATTTATACTTCGAGATAAGCGGTTATTCGAGATAAGCTCGGTCGAGATAACGAGATTCAATTGTATTTGGGACATGTTTAGGCAGGGACCAGATTTATACTTCGAGATAAGCGGTTATTCGAGATAAGCGAGGTCGAGATAACGAGAGTCAACCGTATTTTGGACACTTCTTAGGATCGCCTCAGTAACAGCATATTCCATTCAGTGGCAGCATCTCTGGGAACAAATGCTATCGTTGTAATTAGGGTCCTCTGTACTTTATATTACACAAACGTTTTTTTTATGGATATTGACACCATTGTTTTATATTTTAACATTGTAGACATGCTATTTTCACAGATGGAACATTGATGAACGGCTCCCATAGGCTTACGTTTCACATTTCAGCTAATATTGAACCATATTGTTATTTTCTTAGAAGCAATTTTCTGAAAGTTTTTCTAAACTCTGGTGTGCTGAAATTGTATAAAAATGGGTTAATTGCAGAATTGAAGTAAGCCATCCAGAAAGTTATGTCATACACAAGATGTGGTAGACAGGACGGACATATAGCGCTTATGTCAAATGCAATATGAAACGGGATCCAGCACACCGCGTAACCTATTACGACATAGGACAAAGTGACGAAAATGGCTCTGTCCCGTTTAAGCCTCTGTTGCTTGCTGGGTTGAGGATTTGCTCCAACTGCATTAATAGGTTTATTAGCCAGTTTTGGAATAGGAAGTTCTTGAACATCGTACCGCGCAATGGGTTGGGACTGACATTCCTGGGAGCTACAGGCTTCCTGACACGACGGTGTCTCTTGAGACGCCTCACTAGCAACAAACGTGCACAAAGTGTTTGTACCACATTGCTTACTATGAACAGCATCAGACGTCTTGTCAAGTTCAGTTTCAAGTACAGACACCTCTAGTTTGTTTACTGTCGCGCCACCTTCAGACGCCACTACTCGCCCACGCTTGTGCATAAAAATAAAGACCTTTATGTAACAAAACAACATCACAAGACAGGAACCATGATGTCCTATAACTGCAACAACGACGACAAATCCTATGTTTAAGGATGGTTCCCAGATACACTCTCCCGGTTTGGCGTTGTTTAGGCGGTCAATAATACAAGGCGGCAGCCACAGGACGAGCATGAATACCCTAAAATATAAGAAAACGATTCGATTACTGAAAATGTTGGAAACAAGATAAAGAAAACATACAGGTGTAGTCATGATGTGATATTTTGAGTTAAATTTATATATCCGATATGTAACCTATGCCAATGACATGTAAACTATAAGTGAAGATACCGAAGCCATGCTACAATCACGAAGCGAACCCTTCAGAATTATACATGAGCAAATGCACATTTCCAGACCATGACATATACCTCTGTAAACTTTCAAACAGATTGGCATACTGAAGGAGGAGTTGAGCAAAAACCAAATAAGTATTCTACATAGATCTATAACGGGTCGTTATCGGCCCGTCATAGATTTATAAAGAATGCTGGCTGGGAAAGCGGCCACTCTAAGTTCTTCTTTGTTTGTGAGTCTTTGATTTCATATGTGGCGTTTGTTTTGTCTTTATTGCACCTGCTTAAGCATGGACGATTTAAGCTTGAAGGTTTCCGTCCGTTCGTTTCATAACAAAAACATGCCTATTCAACTATACTGAGAATGAAAACTTTCAGATGAAAAATTCTGGTAGTTTTCATATTTCAGCTCAAAACATAGATTGTGGGTACTCGTTAGAACCGCCTCGGCGAGGCGGTTCTAACGGCCTCGGCGATGCGGTTCTAACGAATACCCATAATCTATGTTTTTGAGCAGAAATAAGAAAAATAATGTATATCCATGTAAACCCCAGTTTTACTATATAAAAGTGGGTTTAAAGGGGGTCAAAATTATGTAGGTATGTTTTCGTGATGTGTCCGTTCGTTCGTGTACTTACGTCTGCCTCTGCGTCCACCCTAGCCCTAGCGTCAACCCTACCGTTCATTTTTAATGAAACCTAGTAAGTTTCATTTCATTGATTATTTCATCTTACTTAGGTAAACAAGGATGCAACTCTCACTCTTCTGGTGCTTATTTTCACACTTTAGTGAATAGGTGTGACGTAAACTTCAACGAAGTTCTTTATATTTTGTTCCTCATCTCTCCCGTTTTTGGGGTCTCGGAAGGCCTGTGCTTCGTGAATGTCGCATTTCCTGGGTATATTCACGTACATTGTTTCTATTGTAATGTAGTTTATATTCTCTTTTCCTATAGCCCACACTCAATAGTCCTTATGCTCCCCCACCCTAAAAAAAAAATAAAAAAAAAAAATCGAAGATGTTGATGGGGCATATTGCTTTCGGGTTCTGCGTCCATGTGTCCGTCCTTTCGTCAAGATCCCGTGCATGCTAGGCTTTTAAAATTTCATATATGTATTCCTTATGGAAAAATATTTGACGCGCATCTTTTTCTCTTGTCCAAGTTATCTCCCTTTCTAGAGTTATGCCCTATGAAAAAATGTGAATGAAACCTGATGCATGCCATATCTTGTGAAAACTTCAACATAGGACTTTGAAATTCTATATATGGATTCCTTATGGAAAAATAGCTGACCCATATTTTATTTTCTTGTCTGAGTTGTCTCCCTTTCTGGAGCTAGAAGCTTGAAACTTAGTCAGCTGACAGGAGCTGATAAGTAAATTACATAATCGAATTTTTAAAATAAAATCACTTTTTCTTTCGGAGTCATGGCTCTTGGAAAATAAGTGGCTATTTTAAACTATTTGAGGTATGGGCTTGAAACTTGTTCAGCTGATAGAGGATGATAAGTAGATTACCTGATTTTCTCAGAGTTATGCCTCTTTACAAATTTAGCATTTTATATAGACACTCATATAGTTGGGGCATAGTGTTTTACAACACATTTCTAGCTCCCAGAAAACTTCGACAGTTCACCTCTCTCTCTCTCTTCACTGTTCTCTCAAGGGTCATATTTTAAGATCTATTGTTCAAAATTTAGGAAACGTACAGTGAGGCGATACAGTTTCCGAATACATAAGGTAAATGTGGCAATCTAACTGTCGTTTTTTTTTTTTTTTTTTTTTTTTTTTTTTTGCGTTTTATTGTGTGATTTACTGATGGAATAGGATCCTCCTGTGCAGATCGATTTAACAATTAGCTGGGATTGCAAATTAAGGATGAGACAATGTTTACATCTTTGTTCGTTTTATCACTCGCTGTCCATCTTTTGTTTGTTTGTATTTATTGTATTTACCCGAACTTTTTGACAATTTTTTTTTTCAAATCCTAGTACACTTTTCCAAAAAAGGTGAACACATTTTCTTTAGATCAGATTGTCCTCATCACGAAAACATGCCTATATAATTTTGACCTCCTTAAACCCCACTTGTATATAGTAAAACTTGGGTTATACGGGTATACATTAGTTTTTGCTCAAAACATAGATTGTGGGTACTCGTTAGAACCGCCACGCCGAGGCGGTTCTAACGAGTACCCACAATCTATATTTTGAGCAGAAATATGAAAAATATCAGAGTTTTTTTTATCTGAAAATTTTCAGTTTTCGGAGGTAAAATTTTCTACGAGTATTTGAATAGGCGTTTTTTCCGTAATGTTTAAACATTTGGTTTGTTTCTTTGCAGTTTTGTGAGTACGAGTGTGTTTTGTTGTCAGGTTTCACTAATGAGGTGGCCGACCCTACGCGGACTGAACACACGTTTGTAATCTGAGAAGTATCAGCATTAACCCATTGTAGTCGGGAGACCCCTAAAAGGGTAATTGGCAAACAGTGCAGACCCAGATCAGACGCCGCAGAATGCGGCGTCTGATCAGGGTCTCCACTGTTTGCAAATAGTTCAACCATTTTTCTCTAGGAATATCTGAATCACATAGCCTGAAATACCTAAAATCAAAATTAGACTCTTCCAATACAGAGCGAAGGGGAGTTCATTCAGTCTATGATGGGTTAAGGGCGAGGTTTCGATCGAGTGAAATTAGATTATGGCGGTAAGTTTGTTGCAGTTTTTCTTTGTTTGACTGTCGGTTATTGTAATTGTACCGTTGGTTTAAACAATATTTATTTCTTCTTTTTTATGAAAATACAAATATGCAATCATAATCGATGATTGGTTCTGAAAAGAAGACCTGGACAAAATCTTATAGACGCCAATTCCTCATACGCAGTGAGGTGATCACAGCTAGACAAGACGAAATATTTAGACGTAAACGTCTAAGTACCGGCGCAAATTTTGTTCATGTTTACTTAGAGATATGGGACAAGGGTATATACTAAAGTTTAATAAATTTTCAATGTAACAGGGAACAAAAATAGCTCCGCAGCAAGAGGCAAAATACTAATACATTAACATACATAGTTAGCGGTTTAAATTACAGTTTGTCATCACAGGTAAATGATTAAATCAAATTAAATTAAAATGACTGAGATTAAAACAAAACTAAGACTAATGATAAAAAGTATTTATACCGACAACCACAGCAAAAGAAAACCATTAGTCGATCTACGAAGAGCCAGGCCAAGGACATAGTATCAGGCACCTACCCTAGGGTCAGATGTAGGTCAAGGCCGTCACTGCATCCCAAACCCGACCCACTGTCGTCTATTTAAAACAATAAGCCTAACTTTCAATCAAGATTGGCTCGACCATACTTTCAGCAGAAACATTTTAACCAAATTTATGGAAATAGACTGATTCAGAGGGCAATACCACAGAAAAGCGATTAATTGTCATTTAGTGAATCTCGAGCTATATGGAAGGACTATAAACATAAATCACACCTTGAACTATAGCAATTATACGGGCTGAGGGTATGTTTATCCAGCAGCAATAACAGAATCAAACGCTAAAATATCTGGGCCCAGTTGTTCAAAACTAACGATGACGTTAGTTAACGTATCGTTAAGACTTTGATCATTAAATATGGCATATGCGCTAATATTTTTGCTGAAAAATGTGAGTAGCTTTTGCATTTGCAAAAGCTACTCACATTTTTCCGCAAAAATACCTGTGAGTTAGATATTGTACTTACTAGAGAAGTTAACATTTTGACCACTAACGAGCTCGTTAAGCTAACGACGCTTTAAACAACTGGGCCCTGGTAAGAGTAAATGAAGCAATTAATGCTTGATGTGCGTCATTAAGCCTGTTGACAGCGCTCCACAATAAACATTCCGGCTTTGAGTATTATCTTGAATGACATAAATAATTTCATTCTCCACTAGTTCTCAGTACGGCGTGTAATATGTTGCAAAATGTAATGCATGAATTATCTGCTGACATAATTTTGTTTTATATGCATAAAATTTATATTTAAAATGATACATTAAGTTGTTTGAATGGAAAATTCTTTTGTACGGCAGTAAAAAATTGTTTTAGATGACAAAACGTTTGATTTTAACTGCTACAGAATGATTTAAATGGCAAACATTTTCATTTATGATTTACTTTTAGATTTAATTGATACACAATCATTTTGAATGCATTAAATTGGTTATGAAGTATTTTTTCTTTGAATGTTTAGATGTTTTACATTTGAAAAAAATGTATTCAAATGCTGCAAAAACTGTAAATGTGTCAATTTAAGTTTCAATTTTCAAAAATCTTACCGTTAAAAAAAAGCCATTCAATTGCATAAGCATGCTACAAAGTCTAATTACGTCACGTAATCAATATGTTACAGGAATTCTCTACGTATGGTGACCCCTGTGGACCAATACCCAGATGAATCCCTAACCGTAGTCACACGGTCTCGGGCTTTTACTAGGGTTGACTAGGGCTGGGAACTTTACTACTTCATGACGCATAAGGGCCTATAGTGGGACATCGGAATAACTTAAGTTAGCAGAACTAACTCTCATGGGTGCAATTCGGATTCGAGCTTAATACGATCGCGGGTCACTTGTATTCAAGGTTGCCGGAACACAAGATTTTTCTCTGGGTGGTGACCCATGTGGCCTCATAGCCCTAAGAACCCCTACCGCGACCACACGGTCTCGGGCTTTGACTAGGGTTGGCTAGGGCTGAAAAGCCCATATGGGCTCGTGGAGGGACCTGGGACCGCCTGTATCTAGATAACAAACGATATTCTCTTGTTGTGGCCCAGGTGGCTGCGGAGGTGGGCACACAAGCTATACGGACCACTGGGATTTGAGCTTGACTAAGGCTTGTAGGACAAGCCCGATTGGTTAGAACCTGGTTTCAATCCAAGTGCGACCATGGATCACTTGTACTCTAGGTAGCCGAAATCCAAGCGTTTGACCCATGTATCCCAATACCCCTAAGGACCCGGGCCCTACCACGGCTACATGTCTCGGGCTTTGACTAGGATTGGCTAGGGCTAGAGCTTTACTGATTGATGGCCCATAGAGGCCGATGACTGGAAATCGGACTTCCCGCATCTCGATTACAAGAGCGTTCCTTTGATGGTGACCCAGGTGGCTGGGGTGGTGGGCACACAAGTTATACATGCCACTGGGATTTGGGCTTTGACTAAGGTTTACAGGACTAGCCCTGTCGGATGGAACTGATTCGACCACAGTGTGACCGTGGGTCACTTGAACTCAAGGTGGCCGGAATGGAAGAATACTCCTCGGATGGTGACCTATGTGGCCCCTACCCCTAAGGACCCGCTACTGCGACGGTCTCAGGCTTTGACAAGTGCTTGCTAGGGCTAGGGATTTTACTGCTGAATGACCCATAAGGCCCATAGTGCGTCACTGAACCGCCTGTATCTCGATTACAAGAGTCTTGTGACCCAGGTGGCTGCGGAGGTGGGCACACACATGAGCTTTCACAAAGGTTTGTATGACTAGTTTTGATGGTGGAACTTTGATTCGACCCAAGTGCGACCGTGGGTCATTTATACCCAAGGTGGCCGGAATACAAGAATTTTTTCCCGGGTGGTAACCAATACGGCAGGTGAGGTGGGCACACAAGCTACATGGGCCATGTGGGTTCGAGCTTTGACTAAGGCTTGTAGGATTCGCCCGGATAGATGAAACTTGGTTTTGACCCTAGTGCGACCATGGGTCACTTGTACTCCAGTAGGTTGAAATACAAGTTTTTTCCCAGCAAGTGACCAGTGGCCCTGTACGTCTTAGGACCCACCTACCGCGGCCACATGGTCTAGGGCTTTGACTAGGGTTCGTTAAGACTATGGGCTTTACTGCTAGATGGTCCATATGAGCCCATTGTTTGATATTGGACCGCCCTTGTCTCTTTTACAAGAGTGTTCCCTGGGCGGTGACAAGAAGTAACGTGCATGCGGCAGCATATACCAAACGTACAAAAAGACCTGTGTGACCACCAAAGATTCAGATCAGCCTGCGCATTCGCACAGTCTGATCAGAGTCTTCGTTGATCGCATGTGCCTTTTTCGGCCTCGGGGCTATTCAAAGACGCATAAATAAGATACCATGCCGTTCTGGGTGGATGTACAAGCTTATATGAGTCTTTGCTGGTTATACAGCTCTTATTGTAGGTTTTGTCGTTCGCTTGCTCATATTATAGAGGGGGTGGACAGGGGGGTAAGCATTCCCCACTTCCCTCCCCCTTACCCCCACTTCCCTCCCCCTTGTCCCCCACTTCCCTCCCCCCTTTCCCCCACTTCCCTCCCCCCTTACCCTCACTTCCCTCCCGCAAGCAAATTATTCCCTCCCCTAAATCAGAAATTTTAATATCCCTAACGTTATAATTAAATTCAAACATGCAATATACATTCGTGCATATTTTGACTAGTTTTGACTGAGAGTTAATTTTTGCCTCAAAATCGGTATTTCCTTAGCATTTGCACCCCTTTACAGAATAGCTACAGACTTGCACCCTTCATTTCAAGAGTCTGCGTAAGGGCCTGCATATGAGCCATATGGAAAACAGATATCATAAGGTGGTGGGCCTTGATCCGGTCCTAAACTGGTCAAGAAAAAAAAAACATGTGGTGGGCCTAGGTCCGGGCCTAAACTGATCCACATTGACACAAAAAACAGTCGTGTTTAATTACTGAAACCAAAACTCAAGAATACCATGTAAATCTGCATCTTCTTTTAATGTATTTTGATAAGCATGGTCCCACACTTAGGGGTCCATGAGAACAATAATCTTTTTCGTGGTTTTCTCAAAACAGAGAGTTAAATGTCGAACGTGTGTGGTTGTTTGACAAAACACAGGCCACTTACGGACACGGGCTGACGGACTTATGGATCTATTGAAAATACGCGGACTGCATAACAAAATACGGATCAATTATTCACGGGTCTCTTGACAAACCACAGACCTACAATTCGGACTTGACAAAGCACGGACTATTATTTAGATTACGGACGCCACTTATGATATATGAAAAACTAGGAGTAATATCAAAATCGGAATAACGTGATGTTACGGATTACGTGACGTTACATCGTCATAGATACCTACATGTACGTTTAAGTAATCCATTTGTACAGATTTTTGATACCCATCCTAATGATGTAGGTCTGCACTGGAATTGTTTCTCGAAATTCAACTGCGACGATGACGTTGTTAACTTGTATGATAGTGCAGGCGGTACTTATATTTCAAATGCCAGTAAACATGGTGTTAGCCCTATGCCTAATATCTTTGTTAGACACGTTAAATGCTCTGTACAAACGAACCCAATGACTGTGGTTTTACACCATTGCAAATATGGTCAGCATCCTAAATGGCATTTATCCTACTGGCATAACATATACTGTCTCTAAAATGAGAGATCATCTTATCAAAGGACTTGAGGATCAAAACATAACAGTTTTCCCACACAGAAAAATATCAGATTTGCTTCATTATAGGCTTTATCTGTGATTTATTTGTTTCCCATAATGATTAATGGATGAGTTAGAAGACCTCCAAACGGACCAAACAAATATATTTTTTACATTTTTACCACTATGGAAGCTGAGAGCGAGGGCTGGGATCCCGTAAATCTAGCTTAAGCTCCCCACCCCCACTCACACGCGCCCCACGAGTAATTCATTACTGACCGTTCCGAGGCGGTACTTTCATTGTAGCACTTTTTGTTAAAATTTATGTAGTGATTCACTTTCTAATGTTTTACTTTTAACAATTATGTATGTTTAAGATGATTCAGTTAAGTTTGGGTAACAGAGTTGCCACCATTTTGGGAAACAAGTTACCGGCTCTGCTTGACATCCGTTCATGTTGTGGCTGCTTAGTTGTATTTTTCTGTCTTTTCCTTTGGTGTTGGGGGTTAGATGTGGATCTGACTGTATCAGTTCCTGAATTCACTTATTCACTGCTTAAAATGACCGGAATCCCATTGTTTTGTATGTGCCGCATGCCGGATTCTGGCTTTATGTTCACATGTTCAAAATGCCAAAAACGGTTTCATCCAAGGTGACAAAATATCACACAGTCAGTACAAGTTAAATTATCACCCCCCACCCCCCCCCCCCCCACAAAAAAAAAAAAAAAAAAAAAAAATAAAACAAACAAAACAAATGTTTAGATTACAGGTTATAAGAGACAATCAATTAAAATTATGATTTATTATTTAGTTATCTTTTAGTTTTCAATTAACTGACCATGTTATTGCTGCTACGGACCAGTTACGGACCAATTTTCGGACCATAACTCACCATTCACGGACCAAGGACTTTCTACAGACTATCTGATTTTTTTTTTTTTTTTTTTTTTAATGGACCGATGTACGATGCACCAATACGGACTAATTACGGACTCTTCACAGACTATGGACTACTCACGGACCAATTAGCGGTTCAGTTTACTATATTTTGCAATTAATACAGACTATTCAATGACCACGGACACGGATTTTTTATTGGTCCTTAAGTCCGTGAATGGTCCGTGTTTTGTTACCGGACAACGTGTGATTGATTTGACTGAGTTGGTGGGTCATTTTGTGTCGTCTCCCAGAAAAAGGGAGAAGAATGATAGAAGATAATAGAGGAGATGAAAGAGAGGGACATGGGAGAAAGGAAAATGAATGACAGTGAAGAAACAGAAGAAATAAAAACATCTCTTCTCTACCTTTACCTGCTGCAAGGATAAGCCAATACTGTAAGCCAATATCAGTTGGACGCCCCGGTGACGTAAGATACGTGACACATTTGCCTCACCCAACCACCCTACCATATTCCGTGTTTGTAACATCATGTTGGATCAGGCAAGGAAATACACGGCAAGTTAGCCGATGTTTATGGGTCTTCTGCATCATCTTATGCTGAGGTTAAATTCTGGGTAGCGGAATTCAAGCGCGGTAGAACGTCTTTAGAAGATGAATCCAGGTCTGGACGCCCACTGGATGCCACCGACGAAGAAATGTGTAAGAACGTTCGGGATCTGGTGTACTCCGATAGGCGAATTCAGGCGGAAAAAATAGCGCAGGCCTTAGGCATTACACATGGTAGCCTTTCAACAATCTTACATGATCGTTTAGGTATGCGCAAGCTAACAGCCCGTTGGGTCCCAAAATCCCGTAGCGATGATCAAATGGCAACCAGAGCATCAGTATGCAGCGCTATGTTGAAGCGTTTTAGGTCAAAAGATAATTTTCTTTTGCATCTGGTGACTGTAGATGAGACTTGGGTTCATTATTATGAGCCAGAGAATAAAGCTCTGAGTCTTCAGTGGGTAGGGCCTGGGTCCCCGGGGCCAAAGAAGTTCAAGACGCAATCATCTGATGGGATGCAAAAGGCGTTATTATGTTGAACTTTTTACCCAAGAGAAGTACAATTACTAGAGTGTACTATGCAAACTTGTTAGACCAGCTGAGAACCGCCATCTGTGAAAAACGCCGAGGTAAACTCTCTAAAGGTGTTTTGCTGCAACAGGACAACGCGAGAGTCCACACTTGCAAAGTTGCAATGGATGCTGTAGAGCGAAACGGGTATGAATTAATACCACATCCTGCCTATTCGCCTGACCTAGCTCCTAGCAACTTCTTCCTATTCCCAAACTTGAAAAAGGATATCCATGGACTTCATTTCCGGTCTGATGAAGAAGTCGTGACGGCAGTTGAGGAGTGGGTCAATGGAAAGGACCCTGACTTTTTCAGTTCTGGGCTGATGGCACTTGAACACCGTTGGCCTAAGTGCATCACACTAGAAGGCAATTACATCGAAAAAGAAGAGGTAGATCTCAACCGGAAATAAGTTAGCCTGGTTACTTATTGACTCACCTCTCGTATATCCAAAAGGTAGATATATATTTTACCACAGGTTTTATATCAATGGGCGCACGTGCATTCTTGTAGAAAATGCTGTGCACCGGCTCAGATGTGTAATGATCTCTACAAACGTGAGATATTGAGTTTGCTAGAAGATAGATTCCGCATTTTAATTTGTGTTATGTAACCTCATGTCGTCAAGTACTAGACAGAATATTATCCAGCTTTCATTCTGTAATCTCACCTTTCACTTATTCGATCTTGTATTGGTTTTCAAGCGATATATAAAGGAAAACAAAAAGTCAATTGGATGATTCTTTTACCCTCAGAAGTGTTGCTTGTTTTCGCCTTATTCAATATAGCGAAGTCAATATAGCTTTAAACAAGTCAATCTAAATTAATGGCATTTTAATTGCCTAAACAATTACAAGGTGTAAATTGCAATACAGTGGAATTTGCAGTCATGCATTTACTGTTTATTGGTTATTATTTTATTTTCAATAACCTGTGCGTACGATGTTTACTTCCTGAATGGTTTGAAAGGCCATTTTCAAGAGAGCACAAAGTTCAGAAAAAAAAATCCTTGTGTCTATTGAACCAAGCCTAGTAGCTTGAAAAAGTGAGTTCCGATTTAGCCGGTAAAAGTGGATTTATGCAGCCCTGCAAACTATATTTCTGTCATTTGAAGAGTCTCAATAAACCGAGAATCCAGTTTTCGTTCTTTAGAATGACTTTTGTGCCAAAAGTCAATATAAATTTTATTGACCGGCGCGGGAATCGCCGGTCTCTTTATATAGCTTTAGGTTTTTACATATGGGAGCGTGTTCGATTAGCTCACTAAGGACTTATTATATTTGCCGGGATCGTCGGTTTGTGACCAACCCGGCAATTACATATATATATATATATATATATATATATATATATATATATATATATATATATATATATATATATATATAAAAAAGAAATATCTTTTACAAACTGTGTTATAAACAGATTAATGTCTATTTTATTTTCATTTAAATCAAGAAATTTCATAAAGCTTAATAAAAGCAAACATTAACTCTTTCGGTGCCAAATTTCAGACGACATTTGTCGTCTGCTTTTCTTTTTTAACAATCTATCGCTTGAAAAGAGGTTTATACGTAAAGTTAAAAGACTGAATGTCAAACAGCGTAGATCCAGATGAGACGGCTTATATGAGCCGTCTCATCTGGATCTATGCTGCAAAAGCCTTTTATTATCGCCTGTGGCAGTTAAAGAATCACATTGTTGTTCGATTTTACCTGTTACATTGAAAATTTATTAAACTTTAGTATACCCTTGTCCCATATCTCTATGTAAACATGAACAAAATTTGCGCCGGTACTTAGACATTTACGTCTAAATATTTTGTCTTGTTTGTCAAAATATATAGTTTAGTGCCGTGTGGCGGCCGTAGAATGTCACATCATTGTTCAGTTTTATTTTATTTCCCTTTGAATAATTAAGCCTATTCTAGTATATTGGAAATTGAGTTTAGGCCAGTGGTAGTGGCGCGTAGGCAGCACTGCAAATTACATTGCTTCTATATGAAGAGTCTCAATAAATCACCGAATGTCTACTATTCCAGCTGTACTATTGAGCCTTGTTATATTCGGTGCCCCGGGAATGCTGTGCGTTGTAATAGTGGCTTTTCCAGGGTAACTCAATTCATATCTTCAGTAGGTACAGGGGTTTCCTAGTTCATTATTGGATCAACACAGAAAACATATAAACAATGCATAACGGTACATTCTTAAGTATATGTGTATCACATTTGTGTAAACATATGTTAGGCTAAAATACATGCATTACGAAAACACGCCTATTCAAATATATATATATATATATATATATATATATATATATATATATATATATATATATATATATATATATATATATATATATATATATATATATATATACCCCCAAAAACTGAAAATTTTCAGATAAAAAAACTAAGATATTTTGCATATTTCTGCTCAAAACATAGATTGTGCGTACTCGTTAGAACCACCTCACCGAGGCGGTTCTAACGAGTACCTACAATGTATGTTTTTGAGCAGAAATAAGAAAAATATTGTATACCCACGTAAACCCCAGTTTTACTGTATAAAAGTGTGGTTTAAGGGGGTCAAAATTATATAGGTATATTTCGTGATGTATGTTTTGTAGAAGAAAGGCCAGATATCAACATAAAGCTCACAGAGACCACCTTTTGAAAGATGACTCCCTATCTTCATTGGATAAAGTGATATGCTTTATTTCAGCAGACGGTATTTTGAAATATTTTCCTCAGAAAATAGGCTCAATAGGAGGCACTTCAAATAAAATGTCAAAACCTATTATCTGGGAAAATTTAAAAAAAAACAAACAAATCATCAATTTGTCGCCTGCTGAATTTACCCAGAGAATGGTAAAGGTTAATGCCCAAATATTACTTGGTCTCTAAATTCAGAAAGAGACAAAACTGATTTTTCGGAACAAATAAAAAAATGTTACACGCTCTAAAAAGATATACGAGTTACAACTTGGCTATTCTACGGAAAACTACATTGTTTTAACCTAATTATAATTTATAATATTGGTTCGCTTTTTACGTGGACAGCGGTGAGTTGGTCTCCGGACAGCCGCATCCGCAATCTTTTTTAAACGGTTGTGATAATGTGTTCCACTGCTAGGTTACAATGATGAAGTAGACCTCTGTACGGTTGGAACATTTGTTTGTAATTTGGAGCTGCGTCAGAATTTAGGAAAGGTTAGGCGCAGCTAAAATTTGTTTAAGCCCCAGTAGTTGCTTCACTAATACTTCTAAGGCATTTCCTCTTTTGTAGTTCTTTATTCGTGCGTTGGTGGTTTGTAAGTAGCGTTTTTTGTCACATTACGAAAACATTTCTATATAATTTTGAACCCCTTAAACCCCACTTTTATACAGTAAAGCTGGGGTTTACAGGGGTAAACATTACTGTTCTTATTTATGCTCAAAAACATAGATTGTGTGTGCTCGTTAGAACCGCCTCGCCGAGGCGGTTCTAACGAGTACCCACAATCTATGTTTTGCGCAGAATTAAGAAAAATCTTTTTTCATCTAAAAAATTTCAGTTTTTGGAGGTGAAATTTTCTATATATTTCAGTGAATAGGCGTGTTTTCGTAATGAGTATTTGTTCATCTTTTATTTTTCTATGGTGCTTCGGGAAGGTTTTTGTGATTGTGGCATTTTATGGGTATCGCCACCTATATTGTTACATAATGTCTGATAAAATAGACCAGTTTTAAAATTCATGATCCTTTATCAAACATATTCTTGGTAAATTTATTTGCTTCTATCTTCTAAATTTGAACAAACATATAGGTGAAGATACTTAGAAAATGTCATAATCCAAAGCACCATCTTCCCGAGGCACCGAACGAATTAATCCGAGTCATTACGAAAACACGCCTATTCAAATATATAGAAAATTTCATCTCCAAATACGGAAAATTTTCAGATAAAAAACCCTGATATTTTTCATATTTCTGCTCAAAACAGATTGTTAGTACTCGTTAGAACCGCCTCTTTTAAATAAGATACCCTGTAAACCCCAGGTTTACTATATAAAAGTGGGGTTTAAGGGGGGTCAAAATTATATAGACATGTTTTCATAATGCTTCTCTGATAGTCTAGTGGCTTTTCGTTGAATTGACATTTGTCACTAACATCAGAGTAACTCCCTTTATGAAAATTAGGAATTTTTCTGTCCCGACTATCATGAGAGTTTTCACCAAAATAAATGCATGAAAATTGATTTGTAATGCAGATAGCCTATAAGGGTTTCCGCTCATATTTTATAATGGAAAAAAGTGATAATATTTGAATTTCAAAATAAATAATAGGCATTTCGGGAAAACAAATTGTCTTTTATCGTGTACAGTCCAGGCAAAGAGGGTAGACCTTGACAGGTACAGGTTTGACGGGTATGGAGAAAACGCGGGTTATGCAGGTTTCCAATGAAACAAATATTTAATTTATTGGATAGTAGTTTCCTTTGTTTATCCTTGAATTTTATGTTGATATCTGCTAGATTATGTTCAGAATTTTCTTTGAAAGTGCCCAGCCAGGATTGGCTGGGCAAGTTCTGCATTTTTGATAGATAAGTTGATCTGACGGTAAGTGCTCTAAAACGTCAGAGAAAACTCGGATTACAAAGAAGGGGAGAGAAGACACAATGAGAAAACAAATGTCACATATAAATTCACCGACACACACACAAAGAACTGCACCAGAGGAACCGCCTTAGTCTGATCAGGTTCTACGCTGTTTGCAAATGCCTGTCAGTACCTGCACTGGAGGAATTTCCTACGTTTTACCATTTTTCATCTGTCCATAGCAGAACGATATACCCTCTAGAGAAATATATTTACCATCACGAAAACCTACCTCTATAATCTTGACCCTCTTCAACCCCACTTTTATATTGTAAAACTGGGGTTTACAGGTGTAAACATTATTTTTCATATTTCTGCTAAAAACATAGATTGTGGGTACTCGCTGAGGCGGTTCTAACGAGTACCAACAATCTAAATTTTTAGCAGAAATATGAAAAAAATATCAGAATTTTATTTGAAAATTTTCATTTTTTTTAGTGGTGAAATTTTCAGTATGTTTGAATAGGCTTGTTTCGTAATGGTTGTATGGGATCGGTCTAGACTATACACAAACGAGCAATTCGTGCACTTATCATTCGCATATCATCCGATATTATGATTTTTAATGGCGAATAGCCTTGATCAGCCTGCGTATAGGCTGATCTGTGTGATCGCTGATCTTATAACTAGTCTGTTAAAGGGGAATGGATACACTTTCAGGGGATGTAACTGTGTCATATTGTTTTTACCTTTCTTCCGAAAAGGGGTTTACTAATAAAAGGAAAGAACTTGCTCCTATGGGGAGCAAATCATTTTCTTTTATAGTAGATCCCTTTGCAGACGAAGTTTAACCCATAGAAAAGCAAACAGGCATCACGAAAACACGACTACATAATTTTGACCCCTTTAAACCCCACTTTTATATAGTTAAACTGGGTTTTACAGAAGTGTACATTATTTTTCTTATTTCTGCTCAAAAAATAGATTGGGGGTACTCGTGTGAAGTGCCTCGTCGAGGCGGTTCTCAAGAGTACCCGAAATATATGTTTGAGCAGAAATATGAAAAATATCAGATTTTGTTTTATAAATTTCATTTTTTGGTGGTAAAATTTTCAGTATATTTGAATAGAAAAATTGTCTCCGCTGAGTGTCCACCAAGTCTATCCATCACCCTATGACCTTTTCTTTATCTTCTTGTGTTTCTTTTCAATACGAAAACCCGCCTATTCAAATATACAGAAAATTTCACCGCCAAAAAATTAAAATTTGCAGATAAAAATTCTGATATTTTTCATATTTCTGCTCAAAACATAGATTGTGGGTACTCTTTAGAACCGCCTCGCCGAGGAGGTTCTAACGAGTGCCACAATCTATGTTTTTGAGCAGAAATAAGAAAATAATGTATACCCCTATAAACCCCAGTTTTACAATATAAAAGTGGGGTTTAAGGGGGTCAAAATTATACAGGCATGTTTCCGTGATGTACAGTCGACTCTTGTTATCTCTACTTCGCATATGTCGGATAACCGCTTATCTCGAAGTAAAAATCTGGTCTCTCAACATGGAAATCTAACAGTAAGAACCAAAATATTGTGGAAAAAAGAAATTGCTCGTAAGCAATTTCTCCTATTTTCCATAATATTTTCAATATATCTCTACCTTCAGGAGTCAAATTACAGATTTACTTGTGACACGTGTTTTTTCGATTTACTTTTTCTACAATTCTGCAATTCTGCAATTCTGATATGTCGAGGTACGGATATCTAAAATTTTTCCAGAGGGTGCCTTGGACTTAAAGATAACGAGAGAATCGACTGTAGTAATTTGAATCTTTGACAGGAAACCCTTTCATTTCAGCCTTAGAGAATTGCGTTCATCGGATATTTTGTTTTCCTGTTGATCTTCTAATTACTTGTAAGAGAAATGAGTTAATGCACTTGGGTTTAAGGAAAGTTGATTCACATTCAGGGGAGACAACCTTGTCAAGCGTGTCTCTCCCCCCTCACCATCCCCCCACCCACCTTAAAAGGAATCTACTCTATAAGGAAAGAATTTATTTCCAGATGGAACAAAGTTTTTGCTTACAGAATTAGACCTTCTTTCAGAAGGGGGTTGGTGTGCAGTAAAGCAAACAGGAATAAAATTCTAAAAGGTTGCCTTTGTAATCAAACAACACACCGTCAAAAGAAAGAAAATCGGCGACTCGGTTTTATTAACTCTCTTAACTTTTTCGCTGCCAAGTTTCAGACGACATTTGTCGTCTGCTATTAATTTTAACAAACTCTTGGAAAGAAGTTTATATGTAAAGTAGAACGTCTGAGTGTCAAACAGCGTAGATCCAGATGAGACGACTGTTTGCAAAAGCCTCTCGTATTATCGCGTGTGGCAGTAAAAGAGTTA